>RXON01001498.1:0-33821 GCA_009667805.1 Leptobrachium leishanense
CTCGGGCCACAGCGGGAACGCTGCGTTCCCGCAGCGTTCCCGCAGCGTTCCCGCTGTGGAAAAGTGCGGGAACGCCGTTCCTGCGCGTTCCCGCTCGACTCGAGCCCTGGGTGAGTATCTCCGCCGGGGGTCCCGAAAGCTGATGACGTGTGGGACACGTCCTCCTCAGCATACAGCGGGAGTAACTGAGGACGTGTCCCACACGTCGTAAGCAGTGAAGGGGTTAAAAACGTCTTTTTTTAAACTTTTTGTCCTGTTTCCTGTCCCCAGGGCACTACCCGGACCCGGACATTGTTTTTAAATGTTTCTATACATCCTACAAATCCGCCACTTCACGGAAGGTTATGGGGACCTCCTAGGCACGATATTTGAAGGAATTTTTCGTTTCTATTTTTAACCCTTATTTCATGGAAAACTCACTGTCCCTTTAAAAACGTTTCCTGTCCCCCAGGGCACTACCCGGACCCCATACACCTTTTATGGCAAATATCTAGCATATATGCCCTCTTGGAGGGCACTCTAAAAATCAAATTTTGAGTCCCATTGTCTTGTGTTGAGTTCGTGTTCGAGTTTGAATTCGAACTTTTGAAAAGTTCGAGTTCGAATGCGAACCGAACTCAGGGGTGTTCGGCTCATCCCTAATGACGTGTGGGGAATGTCCTCATTGACTCCCGCTATATGCAGAGGACGTTCCCCACACGTCATCCGCTTGCAGGAGCCCCGGCGGAGATACTCACCTCTCTGTCCGGGGTCCCGCGGCAGTCTGACTTCAGCGTCCTCATCCGCTGAAGTTAGGCCCCTCCCGACGTCAATGACGTCATCACGCCATGCGCGATGATGTCATTTCCAGGTGACCCCCCGGCAATGCCGGTAGATCGCCTGAAAGGGAGAGGGGATCCTTTTCGATCCCTCTCCCTCCCGATCGGGAGGGTTTACAGGAAAAAAAAGGCACCGCTTTGAAGGGCAGTGTCTGCCCTTTTAGACTGGGGTCAGACGAGCGCAGTATTCACGTTCGTGTTGCCACACATTTTAACGTTCGTGGTAGCATAAAATTATGATCAATAGAGACCCACACACGAAGTACATCCGCACAGAAGTGCGGAAACACAACGGACGTGGCAAACGGACGCAAGTTAGGCAAGAACGTAAAACCGCTAGAATGGACGTGCAGAGTGCCCCACGTCCGCATCGTCCGCATAGCTTTGTGTGTGAGTGAGGGAACGTGGTCAGACGGACTGCATTTATACTTCCAGCATTTTTGACGGACAAAATGTTTTTTCATTTTAATTTATTTTCCATCCTAAATACGTCAAAGATAACGTCAGTGAAAAAAAACGGACTGTGTGGCCACTACCTTGTCGTCAGTCAGAAAGTACGTCCGTATTGCACGGACGCACAGTCTGTACAAACTGTGCTCGTCTGACCCTAGCCTAAAGCGGTGCCTTTTTTTAACCCCTTACATGCCATATTGGGATGCAGCGCCGTTCGGCGCCACATCGCAATCTCGCTCCGGTGGGGGCCGCCATCTGCAGATGAATGCAGTGAATAAATTAGTAAAACAGTTTGCTTGAATGTTTGAAAAGTGAAACGCTGTTTGCAAAGAAACTACTGAGCGAAAATGTCTGAAATTTACATATGAGGTCCAGGGAATCATAATAAAAAAGGGTGTTACAGAAAAAAATAAGTAAATAAAAAAAAAAAGGAATTTTTTAAAAAAAAAAAAAAATCCAGAAAAATGCTTAAAATATCCTACAAAATCTATGAATAAAGAGACTCTTTACTGCAGAATATTATAATGAACGGTTTATTAGATATTGAATTAAAACAGGAATAATTTTAACATTGAAGCCTATGGGATTCGCCTGAATAAACCTGCCGAATTAAAACCAATGAATGGCAGGGCATTTCGGGAACCCTTCACTGCTGGTTTTTGTTCTCTGAATAGCCAAAGCTATGGGGAATTCACTGCCCTCAAACAGACACTGTATGTGCAGGCAATTCGCCAAGATTTGTGAACTGCATGCTCTCTGAATAGCCGAATGGCCAGGAAAGGTACGCTGAATTTCAGCGTTCGGTTACCTTTCTCCAGCCATTCGGATCTCTTTGAATAACCCTGAATATGTCTGGGTCATTATGACTGAATGGGATGTTGTCCGCCTGCGGGTGTGCTCTATCTGCGTGCCCCCGGCGCTTACCGCTGGCCCGACTACCGAGTGATACGGCACTCGGCGTCTCGTGCGGCCTGGAGTGACCCTGGGGAAGGGTAGCGGGCGGTGGACGGGACCCCTGCGTAGAACCAGCCCGACCACTGAGCAACACAGTACTCAGCGTCTCGAGCAGCTGGTTCACTGACCTTGTGAGTGTGGAACGTCTGCGGAGCGGCGTGCGAATTCGGGAATCGGACCTTCCCACGTAAGATATTCGGATCTTACGGGCGGAGGAATATTCTGATCTTACGGCCGGAAGAATATTCGGATCTTAAGGGATCGAGGGAATCTTCGGATCTGATTAGCGATCTCCGTCGAGGGAATATTCGGATCGCGCTGGATCGGGGAATAGTCGGATCTTATCTCGGATCACTCGATGTACCGAAGCGCGGTACACGGTCCGCGCCTTCGGATCTTAAGGTGGTTCGGTTCGGAACCGTACTCTGAGACCGCGCGGGATCCTCAGCAAATACGGCCGAAAATAATAGTCATCAGGCGGGGCTGGATGCACTAGAAAATCTGCCTTTATTTTTACACAACACATATACTTATAAACTTTACACAAATATGAGAACAATGGGAATCCCTGCCCGCCCACACAAGTCCCATTGGCCCTCGCTGGCAGGAGGCACCCGGGCCCCGATCCGTATTGGTAGTTACGAATCGGGGAGTTGCCGATTCGGACCGGATGATCCGAATCGACCATTTTACGATTCGACCGGATGGTCCGAATCGGCCATTTTCCGATCCGATCATTCTGACCGGATCCACGAGGCACCAGGAAAATGGCGGCGGGCAAGGCAGACAAAGGGAATTACATTTCACAATACACAAACGGGGACACTTTTATTTCACCACACACAAATCCACATCTAAATAAAATACTCAAAACTCCGTGGGTGCCACAGCACCTAAGTGTCTATGGCATATAAATGTCACCGTGAACCGCCCCTGGCTGAGGGTGTTGGGCCATTCCGTGACACTCCCTCCCCCTCCCAAGGTCCGACGCACCCGGTTGGACCCCAACGGGTCGTACCGGGGTAGTCGGGGCTCCCCAATCCCCTGGTTCCGGGCCGATTGCCGCGATAACCCATCTGCGTTACCGTTTTGCGACCCGGGCCGGTATTGAATGGTAAAGTTGAAGGGTTGGAGAGCCAGGCTCCACCGCAACAGGCGACCATTTTCCCCCGCCACTCGGTTGAGCCACACCAAGGGGTTATGGTCGGTCATCACGGTGAAGGACCGACCGTAGACATAGGGTTGGAGCTTCCGTAGGCCCAGACCAAGGCCAGGCACTCCTTCTCCACCGCAGCATACCCCACCTCCCGTGGCAACAGCTTCCGACTGATGAACGCCACCGGATGATCCCCCCCGTCGGCTAGTATTATGGCACACTGGTATGCATGTCAGACTGGTATTTATGGCACACTGGTATTATGGCACATTGGTATGCATGGTAGACTGGTATTATGGCACACTGGTATTATAGCACACTGGTATGCATGGTATATTGGTATTATGGTGCACTGGTAATATGGCAGACTGGTATTATGGCACAAGGCACTGGTATTAATAAGAGAGAGGGGGGGTTGTTCCTTTTCAGCAATATGATATTAATTTGTTTTCACCTTAATGCTTGCTTCGATGAAGCCTGAGGAATGGAATGGATCCAGAGACCAGATTTTTGAATGATGCAGCTGGGCTGGCAGGCACTGGCACACTGGCAGCACAGAGAGCTGATGCTGCGCCATGAGTAAGCACGTGAACTTCGTCACATGACACCGCACGTCATGCGGTTACGTGAGCCGCAGCACCTGCACCGTGTGACCTCAAGTGGCTGATGGGAGGAGACGGGGAGGAAGAGATGTCACCGACCCACCACACCACTCCCACACTGTCAGTGATTGGCAGAGTGGGCGATGAGGATAGAGAGTCTTTCTCTACCGTAGGAGGACCGAGGCGGCATGCGTATGTATGAGGCGGAGGCGGGGACTCCGAGCCGGCTCCTCCGAGTCATGTGACCAGGTGACAGGGGGTGTCAAAACCGGACACCTGACTCGAAAACCGGACGGTTAGGGTCCCCTTTTTAGTGTTGGGAATGTAATAGTGCCCATTATGCTCTAATAATTAGGTCTCATTAGCCTAATTAGCCTAAGGTCTCGTGATCACAGAGGCCTCGCGGCCACCTAACTTGCCTACCGGGTGGCACTGTAGCTTTGAGCTGCAGGCACAGGCAGACAAGCGAAAGGGGTATTCCCTGTAGGCCGTCTCTTTTCAGGCACAGAGGGCCGCTCTGGTTGCTGCACATGCTGGCAGCCCCTACAGCAGTGAAACACTTTCCCTGATGCCGGGGCCGCGTTAAATAAAAGGCAGCTTGCAGGCAGCATGAGCCCAGCTCGCTGCTCACATTGGCCGTAGCACTTAAAATAAAGGCACAGTGAACTGCGCGTTGGAGTGCTGCTGCCTGCACAATGCTTCCTCCATCCCCAGTGGAACTGCAGTCACCAGGCTGTCACCATGCAGTCACCAGAGGTCTGAGCCCTGTCTCTGCCATCAGTTCCAGGTCAGTGATTAGAGCTCACGATGCCATAACGTCATTAACAGAGGCCTCGACAAAGCTTTCTGAACTCCTCCAGTTGCTGCAACCAGACCTTCAGGGCAAGGCAAGTATTAAAAAGTCCCTGCTAATCTATATTTACATATGCTCTCTCTGTATCAGCTGGCTCTCCCTCTCTTTCCAACTCTCCATCCCCAGCTGTCTTTCTTTCTGTCTCCAGCTCTCCATCTCCAGCTGTCTTTTCCTCTGTCTCCAGCTCTCCATCTCTAGCTGTCTCTCCCTCTGTCTCCAGTTCTCTATCTCCAGCTGTCTGTCCCTCTGTCTCCAACTCTTTCTTTCCATCTCCAGCTGTCCGCCTCCAGCTGCCTCACCCTCTGTCGCCAGCACTCTGTCTCCAGCTCGCTCTTTTTCTCTGTTTCCAGTTCTCTCTTTCTCCAGATCTCTTTCTCTCCGTGTCCAGCTGTCTCTTTCTCTCCGTCTCCAGCTCTCTGTGTCTCCAGCACTCTGTTTCCAGCTCTCCTCTCCAGCTCCCTCTTTTTTTTTTAATTGACAATTTTTATTTTGAAAATATTTCAGCTGTACAACACGTGACAATAACCGAAAAGGACACCACATAAATCTGGTTAGAAAGAAGGTGCTCACTGTGCTCAAATCAAACAAAGGGGCAGTATCTGTTGCCTTAGTTGAGTTAGTGCAGTGGCATTGTTTGTTTTATATGTAAAAGCATATATTGCCTCTGCCGTAGAACAGAGAAAAAAAATGTGTTTTGCATTTACTTTTTAAATTTATTTTATTGTTACACATTACATGGTCATGTTTGGTATCATTGTAAAGACCAGACTCTGACCTTTCCAATGAAAACTCACTTAACCTTGTGTGGTTTACAATTCAGAGATGCAGGGTTCCAAAGTCCGCCTGTCTCTCCTCACTGCAGTGCCATGGTCTAGGTTGTCGATTAAACAATATGTTGCATCATCAGCTTCACACTTGCTGGCAGAGTGGGAAATGAGAAGGCGAGTTAGCGCAGCATCGCTGTTCACTTTATTCAATTTATATATAACTGTATAACTGTAAACTGAATAATAGTGCTGCGTAAATGGGATTTTATCTTTACATAAAGCTAATCAGGGGTGGATTCGGGGGGGCATGTCAGCGGCCACTCGCCTGTAGGGACTGGAGAAGAACGCCGGCAGTGGCGCTTTTCTCAGGGGGGGGGGATTGCCTTGTTGCCCCCCTGGATCCGCCCCTGATGTCAGCGACTGCTCGCCTGTAGGGACTGGGAGAAGAATGCCGGCGGAGCCTGGGGCCAGCAAAGGTGAGAGCTGGGGGCAAATATATCCATGTGAGCTGGGGGCAAATATATCCATGTGAGCTGGGGCAAATATAACCATGTGAGCTGGGGCAAATATATCCATGTGAGCTGGGGCAAATATAACCATGTGAGCTGGGGACAAATATATCCATGCTAGCTGGGGGCAAATAAATCCATGTGAGCTGGGGGCAATATTTCCTTGTGAGCTGGGGCAAATATATCCATGTGTGAGCTGGGGCAATATATCCATGTGTGAGCTGGGGTCAAATATATCCATGTGAGCTGGGGCAAATATATCCATGTGAGCTGGGGCAAATATATCCGTGTGAGCTGGGGCAAATATATCCGTGTGAGCTGGGGCAAATAAATCCATGTGAGCTGGGGACAATATATAAATATACCCATGTGAGCTGGGGGCAAATATATCCATGTGAGCTGGGGCAATATGTCCATGTGAACTGGGGGGGCAATATATATGTCCATGTGAGCTGGGGCAATATATCCATGCGAGCTGAGGGCACTTAATACAGTCAGGTCCAGAAATATTGGGACATCGACACAATTCTAACATCTTGGCTCTATACACCACCACAATGGAGTTGGAATGAAACAAACACAATGTGCTTTAATGCAGACTGTCAGCTTTAATTTGAGGGTATGTACATCCAACTCAGGTGAACGGTGTAGGACTTACAGCAGTTTTTTAGATGTGCCTCCCACTTGTTAAGGGACTAAAAGTAATGGGACAGAATAATAATCATAAATCAAACTTTCCCTTCTTAATACTTGGTTGCAAATCCTTTGCAGTCATTCACAGCCTGAAGTCTGGAAAGCACAGACATCACCAGACGCTGAGTTTCATCCCTGGTGATGCTCTGCCAGGCCTCTACTGTAACTTTCTTCAGTTCCTGCTTGTTCTTGGGGCATTTTCCCTTCAGTTTTGTCTTCAGCAAGTGAATGCATGCTCAATGGGATTCAGGTCAGGCGATTGACTTGGCCATTGCATAACATTCCACTTCTGTCCCTTCAAAAACTCTTTGGTTGCTTTGCAGTATGCTTTGGGTCATTGTCCATCTGCACTGTGAAGCGCCGTCCAATGAGTTCTACAGCATTTGGCTGAATGTGAGCAGATAATATTGCCCGAAACACTTCAGAATTCATCCTGCTGCTTTTGTCAGCAGTCACATCCTCAATAAATACAAGAGAACCAGTTCCATTGGCAGCCATACATGCCACAGCCATGACACTACCACCACCATGCTTCACTGATGAGGTGGTATGCTTAGGATCATGAGCAGTTCCTTTCCTTCTCCATACTCTTCTCTTCCCATCACTCTGGTACAAGTTGATCTTGGTCTCATCTCTCCATAGGATCTTGTTCCAGAACTGTGAAGGCTTTGTTAGGTGTTGTTTGTCAAACTCTAATCTGGCCTTCCTGTTTTTGAAGTTCACCAATGGTTTACATCTTGTGGTGTACCCTCTGTATTCACTCTGGTGAAGTCTTCTCTTGATTGTGGACTTTGACACACATACACCTACCTCCTGGAGAGTGTTCTTGATCCGGCCAACTGTTGTGAAGGGTGTTTTCTTCACCAGGGAAAGAATTCTTCGGTCATCCACCACAGTTGTTTTCCGTGGTCTCCCGGGTCTTTTGGTGTTGCTGAGCTCACCGGTGCGTTCCTTATTTTTGAGAATGTTCCAACAGTTGTTTTGGCCACGCCTAATGTTCTTGCTATCTCTCTGATGGTTTGTTTTTTTCTTCAGCCTAATGATGGCTTGCTTCCCTGATAGTGACAGCTCTTTGGATCTCATCTTGAGAGTTGACAGCAACAGATTCCAAATGCAAATAGCACACTTGAAATGAACTCTGGGGCTTTTATCTGCACATTGTAATTGGGATAATGAGGGAATATCACACACCTGGCCATGGAACAGTTGAGAAGCCAATTGTCCCATTACTTTTGGTCCCTTAACAAGTGGGAGGCACATCTGCAAACTGCTGTAAGTCCTACACCGTTCACCTGAGTTGGATATACATACCCTCAAATTAAAGCTGACAGTCTGCAGTTAAAGCACATTGTGTTTGTTTCATAACAATTCCATTGTGGTGGTGTATAGAGCCAAAGATGTTAGAAGTGTGTCGATGTCCCAATATTTCTGGACCTGACTGTATATCCATGTGAGCTGGGGGCAATATATATATCTATGTGAGCTGGGGCAATATATATATCCATGTGAGCTAGGGGCAATATATAATTCCATGTGAGCTGCGGGCAAATATATATATATCCATGTGAGCTGGGGGCAATATATTATACAGTGGCAAGAAAAAGTATGTGAACCCTTTGGGATTACGTGGAGTTTTGCATCAATTGGTCATAAAAATGTGCTCTGATCTTCATCTAAGTCACAACAATATGAAAAACACAGTCTGCTTAAAATAATACAACACACATTATATGTTTTCATGTTTTTTATTGAACAGAACATGTAAACATTCACAGTGCAGGGTGGAAAAAGTATGTGAACCTTTGGACTTAATAACTGGTTGACCCTCCTTTGGCAGCAATAACCTCAACCAAACGTTTCCTGTAGTTGCAGATCAGACCTGCACAACGATCTGGAGTAATTTTGGACCACTCCTCTTCACAAAACTGTTTCAGTGTAGCAATATTCTTGGGATGTCTGGTGTGAAACGCTCTCTTAAGGTCATGCCACAGCATTTCAATCGGGTTAAGGTCAGGACTCTGACTGGGCCACTCCAGAAGGCGTATTTTGTTTTGTTGAAGCCATTCTTTTGTTGAATTACTTGTATGCTTCAGGTCATTGTCCTGTTGCATCACCCATCCTCTGCGGAGCTGCAGTTGGCGGACAGATGGTCTTATGTTTTCCTGCAAAATGTCTTGATAACTCTGGAATTCATTTTTCCATCAATGACAACAATCCATCCAGGCCCTGAAGTAGCAAAGCAGCCCCAAACCATGATGCTTCCCTCCGCCATGTTTTACAGTGGGGATGAGGTTTTGATGTTGGTGTGCTGTGCCTTTTTTTCTCCACACATAGTGTTGTGTGTTTTTTCCAAACAACTAAATTTTGGTTTCATCTGTCCACAGAATATTTTGCCGGTAGTGCTGTGGAACATCCAGGTGCTCTATTGCAAACTTCAAACGTGCTGCAATATTCTTTTTAGACAGCAATGGCTTCCTTCGTGGTGTCCTCCCATGTACTCCATTCTTGTTTATTGTTTTCTTATTGTAGATGTGTCAACAAAAATGTTAGCATGTGCCAGCGATTTCTGTAAGTCTTTAGCTGACACTCTAAGATTCTTCTTTACCTCACTAAGCATTCTGCGCTGTGCTCTTGCAGTCATCTTTACAGGACGACCACGCCTAGGGAGAGTAGCAACAGTGCTGAACTTTCTCCATTTGTAGACAGTCTGTCTTACCGTGGACACATGAACATCAAGGCTGTTGGAGATACTTTTGTAACCCTTTCCAGCTTCATGCAAGTCAACTATTCTTGATCGCAGGTCTTCTGAGAGCTCTTTTCTGTGAAGCATGGTTCACATCAGGCAGTGCTTCTTGAAACCAGTAAACCCAAAACTGGTGTATGTTTTTAAAGGGCAGGACAGCTTTCAGCAACACATCCAATACTATCACACTGATTGGACTCAAGGTTGGCTCACTCCTGGCTCCAATTAGCTCTTGGAGAAATCATTAGGCTAGGGGTTCACATACTTTTCCCACCCTGCACTGCGAATGTTTACTCTTCTGTTCAATAAACACATGAAAACATATAATGTTTGTGTTGTATTATTTTAAGCAGACTGTGTTTTTCAAATTGTTGTGACTTAGATGAAGATCAGAGCACAATTTATGACCAATTCATGCAAAACTCCATGTAATCCCAAAGGGTTCACATACTTTTTCTTGCCACTGTATCCATGTAAGCTGGGGCAAAAATATGTATATCCATGTAACCTAGGGGCAATATATATATCCATATGAGCTGCGGGCAAATATATCTGCCTGTCACTGCGAACCCAACACCAGCTCTTGGCCAAAACTGGTAGAATGCCCCCCCCCCCGAAACCTGTGTCTGGACCCGCCCCTGAATCTAATATTTGTTTTCTCTGGTAAACCATAATCTGGCCTTTCCAAAGATACATCATATGTCCCTCTAGCTCTTAGGGCTCCAGAGATACAGTGGTTTAAATCACTATTTCTGAACTCCAGTCCTCAGGAACCACTAACAGGCCAGATTTTAAGGATTACTTTGGGGAAATGCAGACTGAATCCTGCAATCACTGAGCAGCTAATTATATGTGCTGTGCTTCAGATATCTGACAAACATGCATGTATTGGGTCCTGAGGACTGGAGTTGAGAAACACTGGTCTAAATGATGGTAAACAAAAACATTTTTTTTACACAGAGCAAGGTGCCCCCTTGTGGCAAGTGCCTGTAGGCATATGCCTATTCTGCTTAGTTATAAATCTGGCCCTGCCCTCAGCAACCATGGCAGCCAGGACCAGCCAACAGTCCCCTTGGCTGTCCGGGCCTGGAATTTAAGCCTCTACAAGGACATGCGCAGGAAGGGCGCCCCCTTAAACACTCCAGCGAACAAGCATCAGGGTAAGCTCTGGGACCGATGGGAGAACCGACTCCGCTCGAATGGCAAGTATGTATTCAGGGAGTCCAGTAGTCATCAGGTCTACAATCCTGGTGCTCTAAGATCCTGGCACCTCCACGCTACGTTGTACTGTGCTCCAAATCGTCCGGTCTCTGAACCTCCTCAGTGTCCCCAGACAGGCCCCGGGTCCATCCGTACACTCACACCTCAGCGCGCTAGGAGGTGCAGAACTCTTCAAAAAGCACCTCCAGCTCGGCTTTCAAAATGAGGAGGCCATCCGTACTTGCATCCCGAGCAGCAGGATCTGTCATCGCGGGGCCGGTCCACTCAGCCATTGACAGCAACAGGTGCAGGGGGTCAGAAAACTCCAATTCGCTTACAGCCTCTGGAGTCAGGCCGCCCCTACAGGGAAGATCACTTGGCCCTCTATCTACAGCCAATATCCGTGGCCTCACAGCAAAGGTCTCCTCAAGGTAATAGCACCAACAGAAGCTCTAAATCAGTCTGGTGTCAGGCATCAACCACCATGCGGTCTCCAAGATGACCGCTAGGCAGGACAGAGTGCCAGGAACAAGGGCCGAAATAGCAGATCTCCCACAGCTGAAAATCCCTGCCACTAGCCACTAGTAGATAAGCTCATAAACGGCCTTAAAGTCCTCAATAAGGAGCCCTCTCTGCAGAGCTCCTAGAAAACACACCTTCTTACCTGGCGTCCAGCTCCTCCCCACCTCAGCTCTTTCATTTTTCTCTCTTTCTCCAGCGTGCTCCTGCTCTCTCTTTCTCTGTTTCTTCTTCTCTCTTTCATCTCCTCTTTTCTCTGTATCTTTCTTCTCTCTGTCTTCAGCATTCTCCTTCTCTATCTTTCTTCTCTCTGTCTTATCCAGCACCCACTCTAGCTCTCTCCTTATACTCTCTCTCTCCCCCTCTCTCTCCAGCTCACTACTTCTCTCTCCTTCACTCTGTCTTCAGCTCTCTCTTCCTCTCTGTCGCTCTCTCCCCTTTCTCTCTGTGAGTTTTCATTTTTTTCTTTCATTTTTGTGAGTTTTATTGCTGTAGAAATCTGATATGCTCATACACACCTCACATTAGTCAGTTTTTATTTCTGAGGATCTCTGTGATACTCTCATACTGTACATGCCACGTCACGATAACCTCTTTCAAGTGGGTCCTAACCTAATAAAGCAGTAGGAGGACATGTGGTTGCTTGTGTAGCGCTCACTCCCGGAGGAGCCGCTGAATAAACCTCGGGTTAGTCTCTCCGCACTAGGGAATAAATATACACCAGCACTGTTGTGGATTTTATAAATTATATACTTTACTGATCCAATAAAGTGACACATATAATACGATTACGGTATAGGAACGACAGGATTTCGTAATGCGGGAAACACGCGGCGGGAAAACACGCGGCGTGAAAAAAAAGAAAAGAATTAACCCCCTCAGTTCTGGAGTGTAAGTCCCGTGAGTGTAAGGTCTCAAAAAGGTGTACGTGTATTGATTCGGGTACCCGGGCACTGTATTCAACTGGCCAGTGAATGTAATAAGCAAATCTTCGACTAGTCAAGTTGGAGCCCTGTAGAATTGAAACAATAATGCAGTGTGCTGGATTTTACTTGGACTTTCGGCCTGTAAGGCCTCTCACCCATCCGTTATACAGTCTGTCCCACTGTCTGGTCGAGGATGTCTCTCCACTGGTCCCCCGGAACTCTGTGCCACCGGATCCGCTCTCTGACCCGTCCGATCTCCGAGTCAAGAACCACGGCCTACCGCCTGCACTCCCTATGGATCGTCGCGGTCTCCTTACAGGGGTCCAACTGGAACTGAAGTTCTTGTGCAAACCTCCCGGTGATGATGGGTATGCCTCCGCAAGTTACTGTCCCGATCTCCAGCGCCCTCGAGGTAGCGTCTGCGCTCCAGCCTGGTCTCGATCCCTGGCAGTCTCACTTGCGTCCTCTGTCTTTCGTCGCTCCGCTCACACACTGGTGCTCCTCTGCACGAGGCTGCTTACGTCTTTCCTCCCTGTCCCACCCACTTCCTGTCTCCGCCGCAAAGCCTGATGGATATTGTAGTTCGTTTAAGTCCCGCATTGTCCATATGGCTTTTGTTTCCCTCTGGTGGCTAAAACCGAGTAATTGCAGCAACACAGTTTTAAACAGCGCTACACTTGTAAGCAACTTTTGGTTTCATTAGGATAGGATCCACCTTGAAAAAGGTTGCTGTGATGTGGCAGGTGGGCTTAACACGTTAATGGCCATTCAAGTAAACTAAAACATCTGGGTTGTACGTGATGTTCGTTGAGCCCACCAACCAACATTCCTACACCCACTTTCCTTCAGGTGAATGGTGCCACCGTTACTTCTACCTCTCAGGCTCACTTCGACGGTGTCCTCTTAGACTCTGATCTCTCCGTCAATCCTCACATTCAGTCGCTATCCAAATTCTGCTACTTCCCCCTAAAAAACATTGTGCGCGTCCTTCCCTTTCTTAATCAGGAGTCTGCTAAAATACAATTACTCATCCAAGCTCTTATTATCTCCCACCTTCACTACTGTAACCTCCTTCTCTCTGGCCTTAAGAGATCCCAGATTCTCCCTCTGCAGTCTGTAATGAATGCCTGTGCCAGGCTCATCCACCTCATCTCCTGCACCTCTCACATCTCCCTCCCCCTTGTCAATCTGTTCACTGGCTCCCTGTTTCCTTTAGAATCGAATTTAAATATTGGTGCTCACGTACAAAGCTCTCCATAACTGTGCCCCTGCCTACAACTACTCCCTTATTAAGACGTGTATCCCATTCCGACCACTTTGCTCTGCCAATGATCTGATGTTATTGTCTCCTCGTACCCGTATCCCCAACTCAATCCTTCAGAACTTCTCCCGAGCTGCCACCTTTTTATGAAACTCCCCCCTCCGCAACATTAGACTCTCCCCGCCTCTCCAGTACTTCAAGAAGTTTCTGAAAATGCATTACTTTAGAGACGCCTATCGGCTCACTCCATGATTCGACACTGTACATTTCTGGCGCCATCTTCCCATACATCCCACATGCACCCCGCTACTTAATGTACTCTATTTATCCTCACCAGTGTGTCACCCCGCTCCTCTTAGATTGTAAGCTCTCGAGCAGGGTCCTCTCTCCTACTGTTCTGTGTATTTAACTTGTATATATGTTTGTTATTCTGTCTCACCCATTGTACAGCGCTACGGAACTTGTTAGCACATTATAAATACTTGTAACTGTAACTTACCAAAGCCTTTGACACTATGAGCAGAACATGTATGTGGCAAATCTTGGAAGGCCTAGGATGTCCGCCAAAGTTCCTCAACATGATAATCCAGCTACACGGAGATCAACATGGCCAAGTCAGGCAGTGCAACAATCTCTCAAACCCCTTCCCAATAGGCAGCGTCCTCATACCAACACTCTTCACAATATTCTTCAGCATGAAGCTTAAAAAGGCCACTGCAGACCTTGATAACGAGGATGGTGTTTATACTCTATACCAGGGATGGCGAACCTTTTTGAGCCCGAGTGCCCAAACTGGATCGCTGAACCAATTTACTGTATGTGTCTCAAAGTGCCAACCCCACAATTAGACCTGAATACTGATTTATTTTAGAAAAAACACATCATCCGACTGTCTGAACTAATTATGTGCTTAAGTCTTAGAAGAAAAATACAGTATAAGAAGATTAATATATTGCCCCAGCTCACACATAGATAATTATCTATGTGCAATTTTTCAACCTTTTTTTATTGTTTTCAAATGAATAGGTGTATCTGAATTGATTTTTGCGCAGATTCCGAAAATGACTTTCCAAATTCCGTATCACGTCAGGTTTTTACACAAATGATGGAAATGTGAAAATTTTAAAAAACTTTATTTTTTAACGACATTGCTATATGACAATGTTTGTAACTTGTGAAAATGTTCTCTGGAGGGGCGGAATGATTGTTTAATGAATAGATAAACCTAAATACATATTCAAAAGAAAACATACCTAACATTCGCCACTGGGCTCCCCTTCAAACTTCCTCTTTTTGGATTGTCTTCGGTGTGCGTCCGTACAGTCTCTGTTCAACATCCAACAATAGTCGGCCATCATATGTACAGTCCAATTTCCTTGGTATCTCTTTTCCATCACTTTAATATCCTGATGGAAGCGCTCGCCATGTTTTTCTGAAAAATCACCAAGATTGTTAGGAAAGTAATTTAGATGAGCATGAAGAAAGTGAACTTTGACGCTCATGTTGCAACCAAGCAGTTCATAGGATTCCAGCATATCCTCGACTAAAGTGGTGTAACTTGAAGCCTTCGTGTTCCCCAAAAAGTTGTGTACCACATTTCTGAATGCAGTCCATGCTCGCAATTCGCACTCACTCATGGTTTCCTCGAATATGTTGTCTGCCATTAATTTTTGTATTTGAGGGCCTATGAAAATGCCAGCTTTATTTTTTTCAGACCTGATTGATGGAAACTTACCACCAAGATACTGAAAGCATTCACTGTCCCTGCTTAAAGCTGTCACGAATTGCTTCATTAAGCCAAGTTTGATGTGTAAAGGTGGCAACAGTATTTTCGAGGGATCAACCAGTGGAAGTGAAACAATGTTTTTTTTCGCCAGGTGTGAATGTACTTTTGACTGGCCACTGCTGCCGAACCCAATGTTCTGTCCTTGCTCTGGAGTCCCATTCACACAAAAAGCAAGGAAATTTGGTGTAGCCTGCTTGTTGGCCGAGCAATATTCCAATCAGCTTGAAATCCCCACACAAAGACCATTCATGAAAGTTTTTTTTAAATTTTCACATTTCTTTCATTTTTGAAAAAATTTGACGTGATACGGAATTTTGACGGTCATTTTCGGAATCTGCGCAAGAAATCCATTCAGATACACCTATTCATTTCAAAACAACAAAACCTTGCATATTGATGTAATTGCCCCCAGCTCACACATGGATATATCTACCCCAAGCTCACACATGGATATATATGCCCCAAGCTCACAAATGGATATAATTGGCCCCAGCTCACACATGGATATAATTGGCCCCAGCTCATGCATGGATATATCTGCCCCAAGCTCATACATGGATATAATTGTCCCCAGCCCACACATGGATATATCTGCCCCAAGCTCACACATGGATATAATTGTCCCCAGCTCACACATGGATATAAATGTCCCCAGCTCACATATGGATATAATTGGCCCCAGCTCACACATGGATATAATTGGCCCCAGCTCACACATGGATATTAGGGAAACACCGATACCACCTTTTTAAGACCGAGTATGAGTACCGATACATTTTAAAAGTACTCACCGATACCGAGTACCCATACTTTTATTTTATGTCATATGACCGCTTTTCAATAAGAACAGACCTCATACAAAAATGCCCCCAGCTCACATGTATATATCCCCCTGAGATATATATATACAGAATGCCCCCAGCTCACATGTCCCTTGCCCCCAGCTCACATGGATATGTAGCTTGCCCCCCGGCTCACATGGATATGCCCCAAGCTCACATGGATATGCCCCCAGCTCATGTGCATATGCCCCAAGCTCACATGGATAATGCCCCAGCTCTCATGGATATTGCCCGCAGCTCTCATTGATATGCCCCCAGCTCACATGGATATTGCCCCCAGCTCACATGGATATTGGCCCCAGCTCACATGGATATTGCCCCCAGCTCTCATGGATATGCCCCCAGCTCTCATGGATATGCCTCCAGCTCTCATGGATATGCCCCCAGCTCTCAATATATATCGGCCCCCAGCTCACTTGCCGCTCTGAGCATCTTCCTCCCAGCACACGTGGGCAAATGATGCTGTCCGGCCGTTGGGTGAAGTCCACGAGCCGCGATCTGGTGAGATCCAGAGTTAACTCCAGAGTTAACGCTGCGATCTCGCGAGATCGCGGCTGGTGAACTTCAACCAACGGCCGGGCAGTATCATTTGCCAGCGCACTCTGGAAGACGCTCGGAGCGGCAGTGAGGCAAGCCTATGGCTCGCGCGCCGACATAGTCGGCCCCGCGTGCTGGGTGTGGCACACATGCCATAGGTTCAACATAACTGCTCTATACTGTACCAATGGCTGCCTATTCAACTTGGGGAGACTAAGGAACTAAAAAAAACACACCAAGATGGTGGATTACCTCATCCGTGAGTTGCTTTTTGCTGACAATGCTGCCCTTGTATCCGACACAGTGACAGCCCTGCAGCAAATGAGATCCGGCTTTGCAGAGGCTGCTGAACCCATCAGACTATAAGTGAGCTTGAAGAAGACAGACCTTCTCCATCACCTGCACGTCAGAAAGATTATCATCACACCCACACCATCAATGGCGAATCTGAGCTAAAGACAGTGCTGCCACCAGTGCTGCCTTCCCACTATACTCAACATTCACTGGAATGACTGTGTTACCAACACCAAAGTCCTCAAACAAGCGGAGGTTACCATCATTGAAGTAATGCTTTTGAAGATACTGCTGCAGTGGGCACAGCGTATATCCAGGATGGAAGATCATTGTCTACCGAAAGGTTTTGCTGGTCACCCGCCACTGGTCACTGCTACAGAGGGACACCAAAGAAGAGGTAAAAAGACTCTGAAGAAATCTCTATGTGCCTACCACATTGACCAAAGGCACTGGTCTGCTCTAGCCTCTGATCGTGAGACGCACCATTCATCATGCCTTCTCTTCCTTAGAGAACGCATGCAGAGCAAATCTGGAGGATAAAAGGAAACAGAGGAAGGACCACACCATTATTAAATTAAATTTTAGAGCAGACTTTATCATTGTCACGTTTCCAGCCCTGATCCCTATTGTGAGCCGACCCGAGCTGGCTCTTACCCCTGTCTAGGCCATTCCTTCGTCTCCCTCCACTCCAGGATTCCCCCGTAGTCTCCCCGGTCTTGTACCACATGGCCTGTCAGCTCTGGCCTACTCCCAATATAAACCAGTCTCCTGGTTTCAAGTTTCCATAGTCTGTCTGTCCCTCCAGTTGCCTTGTCTGTTGTCTTATTTTGGTTTACCCTGATCCCTCATCCTATAACCTCCGATCCAGGACCAGCACCTTACTCGCTGTACCATAATACAAAAAGAAAGTGGCTCCATCCTCATTTTCCTACAGAGCACCACAATTATGGAATAGCCTTCAAGACGCCATCAAATCTTCCCCCAGTATTAAGTCACTCAAGAGCTCCCTATTAACATACCTCAATACAGAATGCACCTGTAAACATGTAACATGGTGACTATATTTCCTACATATTTATTTTCTGTGTTAATCTGTATATTTGTGTTATTTTTTTAATATCTTGCATTTATTACTTTGTATTTCTATAACAACTGTAAAATTTCAATGTTTTTGAACCCAGGACATACTTGAAAACGAGAGAAATCTCAATGTATCTTTCCTGGTAAAATACTTTGCAAATAAATAAATCTGTTTTGTTTCCATGTGTGATAGTGATTTCCCGTGTTTGGCTCTGGCATGGTTCTTTGACTTTGGTATGGTGTTAACTCCTGTATACTGATCTTGGCTTCTATATTTTGACTTCCCTTTTGGCTTCTCCATTCTGTCCTGGATTCTGCTATAGTGTGCACCCTACCTGGCTTTATATAACTACGTCTCTTGATTTGCCCCTCTTGTTCTGTCTCATGTTTTGTGTTTCACCCAGCAGTATTGTACCAAACCTTAGTATAGACGGCGATTTAAAGGACCTTATCCTAGATTAGGGTTTCCTTTTTTGTGCTGCTGGATTCCAATGTATTGTAGTTCTCTCCCTTAACCCTTGCCCTTCATGTTGTTCTGTTCTGTGTTTCTTGTTTCCATACCCAGCTGTGTGGCAACCTCCTCTCTTGTTCTACATATCATGCAGCACAGCGGCAATCCTGCCTAAAGAGGAAATCTATCCCGAATAACAGGCCCACCTTGGCTCACCCGGGTGCCCCATGACACTCATGCAGCTGCTGTGGCTGGATCTACCGGTACCGCATTGGCTTTCTCGGCCAACAGAAAGCTTGCAGCAGATGTGGACTGCCCATTTCCTGTATCTTCATTCACAAACTCAAGCCAGAGAGAGAGAGATGTAGCTGAATATTTAATAAATTGTTTATTATTTTCTAGAACTTCTTGAGTGACAGTTTATGTAGAAGAGGTCTTGTTGATCCTATGCAAACATTAACACATTAAACTTGTAGGGTTACCCCTTCTCTCTATACCATTAGCCCACTAAGACTGGGGTCAGACGAGCACACGTTTGCGTCCATCTGACCGCACTGTTTGCTGTACGTCGTAGCTTTTCAAAGGAGTCAATAGAGAACAACACATGAAGCATGTACGCATTTTTTCACACGTGGGCAACGCATATTACAACGGACGCAAAAAATGGCATCGACGTGCAAAAACTACACGGACGTAGAGAAACCCCAGCATACAGCTTTTTTTTCTTTTTCTCAACATCAAAGCTAACTGATACAATGTAACCACAATCTCATCCGTTATAAAGTGCATCCGATACTGTGTAGGGATGTGCGTTTCGGGTTTCGGAATGTCGGAATTTTCACGAAATTTCCCGATTCGTGTTTTCGGATGCGGCCGAATTTCCGAAAATTTTTAGATCCGAAAATGGCAGATCCGAAAAGTTTTCCGAGCCGAAACAAAATATTTTCGGAATTTTCGAATGGACTTGAAATGTGTCAAATCGAAATTTATTGCTTTGAAACGAGGAGAACAGACTTTCCGAAAAAACGAAAATTTCCGAACTTACGAAAAGTCGATACAAAAAAACGAGCTAAGTGACACGAAAATACGAAAAATGATTGATATTCCGAAAAAAAAAGAGTACACGAAAAACGACTCAAGCCGAACCGAATCGAAACAGAAATCGGTCGAAACGAGCCGAATCGAAAAGTTTAAAAATCTGAAAAATCGAACCGAACCGAACCGAAAAAAAATCGGTCGGTGCACAAGCCTAATACTGTGCGCAATCAGTGCGCTCGTCTGACCCCAGCCTTAAAGTGTATTTTTAAAATGATATGCTATAATTCAGCTGACAAGGGCATATCTATATCTTTGTATGTCAATCATAATACTAACCCTAACTCCGGCATTCATTTTTCCACCTTACTAGCATCACTAAAATGACGCTAGTATGTCGGTATGTTCCCGAATAAATGGGGCAAATGCGCCATTACTCAAAGTCAAACATGACTTTTTCCTAATGTTAAGAAACATCTTTAAAATCTGGTTTTATTAACGTGACAGATCTTGTAGCAGCCATGATGTAGCTATGTTGCCACAGGATACTGTTTGTCCCTGTATGACTACAAATGCAGTAGGTGTTTATAACGGAGATGACAGACAGACAGTCTGACATTGACATGGGGTGGATGAGATGCCCAAGGGATCAGAAATTAGGCATGATGGGAAACCTGGACATGAAATATAATTATAATTTATATGAAAAATAATAAAAATAGAATGCTTCTGCCTGAAAATGACACCTAGTGGAATAAAATGATAGATTATCAGTCCCACTGCTTTATAAATCTTTCCATACAGTTTTTTTTTACTATTGTGGATTATATTCTGGCTGATGTATAGTGTCAGATGTTGCAATGAATTGTCAGGAAACTGAAATCCTTTCCAGAAAAATTGTGAGCAACACCCCAAGCAGTGTAAGAGTTAACACTGTAGCCTATTTTCCAAAGGTTTTATAAAGGCCAGGTTTATTCCATTACATTTTTTTACTTGCCATTATTTAGAACATATCTTATGCCATTAGATTGCTGTCATTAAATATTTAGGTTAAGAACTTCAGAGGGGAATGCTCCTAGGATAAGGGCTAACACTAGAAATTTGTATTTCAAGTGGCACTATTGTTCCAAGCATTACAGTTAGGGGCTAATTTTAGAGACTGGAAATATTTGAAGTATGGGCTATCTATCAGTAATTGTGTGAACCTGCATATTTCAGATACAAACATAGCAGCAACTAAATCCAACAGCTGTCCAAAGCTTTATCTAGCGAGGAGGCGATAATAAAAGCAGGAATTCAAGAAAGAAGGCATGTACAGTATTTATTTGGATTACAAATATTCAGAAACAAGACAATAATAAATTCATTATTTCAATAGACCAGTTTGTTACTTACCAGGAAACCACAACAACCCAATAATAATTTATAGATATTTTTTGCAATATTTTGATAAATACTCAGTATATTTTGCAGAAATATAAAAAAATATAGTACATTCAGAACATTTGTTTTCGATGTTAGAGGTTTCATAAGACACAAGCTAAAGAGAAATGGTCTTGCTCGAGAGCCTATCATAGAGAGTCAGCAACCCTGGCCTCCAGATGTTTTGGAACTACATCTCTCACGATGCTCCGCCACTGACTGGTTGTCAGAACCTCATAGGTATTGTAGTTCTAAAACATGTGGAGAGTGAAGATTGCAGAACCCTGGCCTTCATGCTTAAGGCAGGATTAACATTGAGCATGTGATAATGTACAAAATCTATCTAATTTATATTGTACACTGTCACATGCTGGAATTATATTTCTCTATGTATGTATTAAAAGATCCTCTAGGCCTCTTGTTTCTGGTTCCTAGGTTTCCTTGTAATTTTCTCTCACTCCCCATTGATTAGAAAGTGCTATATTGGAGCTATACACATGAAAAAAAATTTAAAATAAAATATAAAATAAATAAATAAATAAATAAATATATATAAAGTGTATTATTGCAGAAGCCATTTGCACATCACAGGAATTCAAAGAACTGCATCCCGGAGCTCCTGTGCCACATTCCACATATGCAGCAAGTCTGTGTAGGACATGCAAATGACATATATATACATAGATATATTAAATAAAATCCAGAGTACAGCAGTGCATAGTGATACCTTTTTTATTGCAGTAACGTTACATTTAAAAAATAAGCTTTCGAGAGTATACCGGTCTTCGTCTGGTGTTTTTTTTTATGTTTTTGAGAAAGTATTTTACAGGAAGGATACATTGAGATTTCTCTCATTTTCAAGTATGTCCTGGGTGGCGAGTATGTACCGTTAGGTGTCTTGCTGCTAAACTGACCAAAATCATAGGATTGAACAATAAAGAGCCAAGCAGAGGGGGGGGGGGGTTGTAAATGCTAATAGTGGAATTATGTGGTCAAGTAAGTTAAACAGAGTATAGATCATATTCTCAGAAAACCATACCATATATATATACATATATAAATATATATATATATACATAGCATTTGTAAATATGCTTAACTTACATTCATAGAAAAAAATAGTAGGCTTAAAAATCCTTATTGCACTGAAAAAAACCTTTTTTGCCCAATAGCGAGTCTTGGATTTTTTTCAACTTGTTGCCAAATCCCTTTGAAATTGGATTTGTATGAAGATTTGTCATTAAAAATGATTATTTGAATTGTACTATGTCAATATATATATATATATATATCTAGGACAGCAACCCTCAAACCTCACCCTTTTCCCTCTTCAAATCCCTCACTGGCATCTTAACAAGGCCGTATGGATCTGTTTATCTGATCTCTTGGGAATCTCCTCTTATCTTAAAAAATGGCCTAGGAGGGGTTAATAAGGCAACCTCCCCAGACATCCCGGAGCCAAATTAAATAGCACATTGACACCAGAACCAAGAGGTGGACATGGGAACTGAAAAGGGAAAGTAATTGTGGGGTCATCTGGTTAACTGTTGCAAGAATCCTGGAGTACTGTATGTAGCTCTGGAAAGAACAGTTTGTAGGACATACAGCAGGTCTGATAACTTATCTGGTTTCTTTGATTGGGGGAATAAGAACAAAACAAGAAGATGTTAGAGATTGTTAAATGGAATTACAGGGATTTGCGATAGCTGTAGAGCAAAATGTATCCATTGAAGAACTAGACTGGCAATGGGGCATCAAAACACTTTTTTGTTTACAATTCCTAGATTGAAAAGTCTACCAGCAATGTCTTTCCATGTGCCATCATTCTTTCTCCTCCCACATGTAGAGTGATATAGAATACATACATATAAATAATAGTAATAACTAGAAAATTAACACATCCAACTCTGGAATGTGAAGAAAATTCAACATAATTAAGCTACAGCATAAAATGTTGTCAGGTAACACTCGCTGGGAGAAAGGTCAGATGAACCTCAATATGCAAAACATGGTGTAAGAAGTCAGGACCTGGCAAGGTACAGAAGAACCATCCAGAAAAATAGTAAGGCCAGTCCAGAAGTCAAGGGCAGGCAGCACAGGTTCAAATACTAGGAGACAAGTTCAAGGTTCATAGGTAAAAAAAAATTAATCAGGAAAGTAATACAAGCAGTACTAACAAATTGCTACAGTAGAGCTTTCTCAAAGTGTACATGGCAGGTTTAAATAATATGGATTGTGAAGCCCAGCCCTCGAGTCATCACTGGTGTGTGGTCGCAGAGAAAAGCGTACAAAACTTGTGGTGTGTTGTGTAGAGCAAGCCCCAAGGAGGAGGCAAATGGCCTCGGTCACAAAGTGACTACCAGCCTGGCAGAGAAGAGTGTCTCCTCTGGGAGCGTAGGGGTGTGAGAAGGTTGCAGCATTGTCGGAGAAGGTTGGCAAAGAAAGTAGGGTAACTGCAGCACCTGATAAGAGTATAATTTTCATCATGCTGTAGGTCAAACCTTCCATACTCTGTCCAAGGTGGCGAGAGTACAAGTCATGTGTAAACATAACCAACAATCTGACATACAACCTACCAACTCTAGTAAAGGCATATTGTTTAGGCTTAAACTTTTTAACCCCATTTCTGGTAATACTGAGATATTAAATAAACCTTGAATCTGGGTTGATAATCAATTGCTAGCACCATGACAGTGGTGTGTCACAAATGGTTCACAGGTATGTTGTGAGAATTTCCTGTGTGATTATAGAATGCATTAATTGAACTTTAAACAACCTCTTAACATCGCAGTACTTTGTTTTTAAATTATAACGTGTATCCTTATATAATGATGGTTATAGTAGAAGTGGTAGAGGCCAAAACAGTAATGAATTTAAGCAAGCATGGGATAGGCATAAGGCTATCCTAAACAAAAGATAAATCCAGGTAAAGTATCCATGTAATTGGGCAGACTAGATGGGCCGAAAGGTTCTTATCTGCTGACATTTTCTATGTTTCTTTATCATAATGTGGCCAAGATCTTCTCTGACCTTAGACCCAGTGTTAATAAAGTTGACTAATCATTTTCATCGAAGTCTTAATGACTACATTTTTTCGGTGACAAAAACTAGAGTCACCAAATAAAGGATTATAATGACCAAAACTATGGCTAACGTTTATTGACATTTTCGTCAACTTATAAACACTAGATAAACTGTTAAGAATGGACTATCAGGGTTATTCAGAGAGCGGTGAAAAGCAGTAGAATAAAATATGGTGTAGTATTTTAGATATAAAAATTATTTATTAAAAATCCAAAAAACAAACTCACAAATAAGGCTGGGGTCAGACCAGTGCACTTTTAACGTGCGTTCTAGAGCACATAATTACGGCCGCACTAGCAGCAGATGACGGGCAATGACGGCCAATATACGATGTACGGCCGCACAAAAGTCCGGCCGTGCAACGCAAGTGGAATTTGAACGCATTTTTCTGAGAACGCTGAACCGCTAGTACTGACGTACTGAATGCGCAGCTGCGGCATAGCGGCGTGTTTGCGTGATTAGGAGATGTCAGACGCTGCTAATGTCCAGCCTACATAACGTCCAGACGCAAAAAGAGTTTTATTGACGATCCGTACAAAATCACGCCCGAAAATGCGCGTAGTCTGACCGTTTTTGCGCATTCCGTGAAAAAATACGTCAATGCATTCGGACGCACTTTTTCACGTTCGCGGGGAAAAATGCTTTCGTCTGACCCTAGCCTAAAACGCACATAACCAAATGTGCATATGTACATTGGCCGCAATGGCCGAAACCTCCCGATCACAGGGAGGTTTGGGCCATTGCGGCCAATGTACATATGCACATTTGGTTATGTGTGTTTTATTTGTGAGTTTGTTTTTTGGATTTTTTAAAAAATTATTTTTATATCTAAAATACTACACTATATTTTATTTTCCATTTTTCCAGATTAGAAGTGGACCAGAAAGTTGATTGGGGCTACCCAAACTGTATCTGGGTGACCCCATTGGGTAAAAACACTATTAATGCGCCATTCTATGTTTTAGTTTGTATATTGGATTGAGGACATTGGGTGTACCTCGGAATTGGCTGCAGAAGGTGGAGAACTATACTTAAACTGTTGTTTTTAAAAGCAGGAGAATGACTGGAGAATGGAAAATTCTTGGTCAAAATAGCCGATATGGAATGGGAGAATTTTTCTGGTTTGGCTATTTTGACCTAGAATTTTCATTTCTCCAGTCATTCTCCTCCTTTTCACCGGTCTCTGAATAACCCTGATAGTGTGATGAGATCTAATCATAACTAGTCTCTGTGTATGATAGGAAGGTGTGCGCTTGCTATAGAGATTATTTCAGTTGTGCTAGGTTAATAATGAAAACAATCATCAAGTAGCTGAGGACTGTTTCTATATTCAGATAAGATAACATGTATTATGGCATTACAGCCAAAACAGGTTTTTAATATTTTAGAGGTGCACTTCTGCTTAAAAGAATGTCATATGCAAGTTAATCAATGCATATCTAATTACTGGACTTTTGTGACTTTTTGCCAAATACAGGCAAATTGACTGCAAAATACGTTGCAATTTGTTGGCCGCCAAACTGCCCCACAGAAGACTCTCATGGTCTTCTATTCACAGACCACAAAATTGCACCTTCAATTGCAGCAAAATGCTCTGATTTTCAGCGATTCAATTCGACAGGTTTAAACACAGGAATTTGATAGGTTTCAATGAAAAAAAGTAATATTTATAAAAAAAAATTATTCTAAATTTTTTTTACTAAGTTTTCAGGAAATACAGAAAAAAAGCAACAATAGGTATACAAAAATAAAAAGTGTAGAGGAAAGGGGTATATTGCTTATAATCACCGTTGAAGACATAGTACCACATCACAATCCCGAAACCAAAAAACAATACGCAGTGCAATAAAAATCACAATGTAACAACAAAGGTATCCCACACCACCAGTGATCTTTCTACTAGGACCCCATCCCTGAACTCGGGTTGTCAGACCCTTTATACCTCAGACCTCTGCAATCCCCGGGGTGACCGTTGTTTATCACTGAGAAGCCAATAGCGAGGCAGCCACGGTTAGGGTGTGAGACAGCACCTTCCCTTGAGGAGAGATGAGTCGGAAAACATAAATAAAAAAGGAGCTCATTTCAGGGTCGACCTGAGAGCCCAAAACTTTAGTGCAAAAGTTAGCAACCCCACACCAATGTAGGTCCAATTCGGGGCAGGACCACCATATGTGGAAGAATGAGCTGGGCGTGTCTGAACAGTGCCAACACATAGGGGAAATTGACAGATTCATGTGATGTTCCTGGTCAGGTGTAATATGCCACCAGTAAAGAAATTTTTTACACGCCTCCATCAAGGAAGCACTACGATACGTCCCCCTATCCCTGGCAAAGGAGTCCTCCCATTGGATGTCTGATAACATCTCCTGCACATACCCCTACCGATGAAGCCGAAAAGCCCATTTGCCCTTGTGTCCTGCAACCAGCAATAGATGATAAAGTGAGAGCAGTTTGGTGGTGATGGTAGGGTGAATACAATGAGTTTAAAATTTTGACACGGATGGGGTCGGAAAGGAGACAGCCGACCACATTCCCAATTTCATTAAATAAGAGCGCAGTTGCATATAGGAGAGACTGGTCCTCATATCAAAGGGAGTTACCGTCTGCAGATGTTTGACAAATTTTGGGCCCTATTACATTTTTCACGCAAAAACGCTTGCGCAAAGTGTGAATTTTTGCCTGAAGCGTTAAATGTCAATGCGCGTAAATCAACGCTGGCATTAAATCCTCGCGCATTTTTTCATCCGTCAAAAAATAACGTGCGTAAAACAGATGCGCACAAATGCGAGCGCAGCAACGTTGCGTGCAGAAATCAGTGTGCGGACTGGTAGTAGAGATAACATCACTGCTCTGTGACCGTGGAGACACAGGTTTTAATCCCGGCAAGAGCATCTCTTCAGTAAGTGTCCCTGGGCAAGACCCCTAACGGTACATAGTCGCCACCCAGGACATTCTTGAAAATGAGAGAAATCTCAATGTATCCTTCCTGGTAAAATACTTGAATACTCAGATTTTTTTTTTTTTTTAAACCCAATAGATTTTGGTTGACTAAATTTACTGTGGTTTTAGTTGACTAAAACTAAAAAATTCAGACTACTAAAATATAACTAAAACTAAATTCCATTTTTGTCAAAAGAGTTTGATTAAATCAAAATTAATATTTGCTGTCAAAAATAACACTAGTTTGACCCCATCTAACAGTATTTTATTAAATTTGTCCTTAACCTCACAATATGCCAAATTTCCCGCAGCTGGAGGCAGTGCTGCAAGAACAATTCAAAGAGGTAGAAAAGTGAATTGCAGATAAACTTTTTATAAATACTGACAAAACTGTTACAATGCTATTTGGAACAGAACCTAAACTACATAAATTACAAACTTCACATCTATGCGTCAGGACAAAATCAAATGGCACGCTGACCACAATCCGTTCTCTAAAATATCTAGGTATGTGTTTAGACCCAAATCTATCCCTTGGCCCCCCTCATCGAATAACTCTCTTCTAACCTTTACCCCAAACTAGGTGCCCTGTACAGAAACAAATCCTGCCTGAGCCCTGCGGTAAGAAAGCAGATTGTACAACAAATGCTTATGCCAGCTATTGAATAAGGAAATTTAGTGTATGCAACTGCCCCGCAAAACACACCTTCATAAACTTACTACATTGTATACCGGGCTTAACAAATTTGCTTTGAATCTAGGAGCCAGTTTCTTTTAACACTAAAAGCTTTATTTGCAACAACGCAGATAACAGATCTTAAAATTTACACGTAGAGGAGGCTAGAACCAAACATTGCGAACCTCTAACTTACTGTTGTGTGTGTTTAACTTGTATGAATATTTGTTCTTCTACCTCGCCCTATTGTACAGGGCTATGGAACTTGTTAGCGCTTTATAAAAACCTGTAACTTAACATAATGAATATACTTTGTGACACACCATATGCAATCAGTTTTTTTCACTTGGCTTTTTGTGGCCATGAACATGCCTGGTAATTTTAGAATGAAAGTACCAATGATCGACAGATTTTGCAGGATCAAACTCCTTCACTGATGGTCTATTCATAAGCAGCTCCAATATAACTGGTATCATACAATACTTAGAATACTAAGACGCCCCAGAGGCAAGGTATATTTGCATCGCTAAGTGTTCCTAAGTATTGTATGACACCAGCTATATTGGAGCTGCTTATATTCGGTCATCACGATTTGATCACATTTACTGGAGATAGACGCTTGGTTGTTTTTATTGGTTATATGTGGTCTGTCTTTATACTGATTTAGGCTAAGCCCGCTTTTTAATGGGTTAATTAAATTTAAGTTTCATCGCCCTCTAGTGGGGGATTGGAGCTGCTCATTTGCAGCTCTAGGTTATGATTAAATGCTTGTTTCAGGGTTAACCCCCACATAGTGTCTATTAAATTTATTTTATTTGTCCCCATCTTTATTTTGTCAGGAAGCTGGGTTTTAAGTGACTCCTTACAGTGTAAAATGATTGGTCCTGTTAAATATTATGTGCACAATATAAAGTTAGGAACATCCAGAATTGATTATTCCAAGTTATAATAACTTAACCAAACTATAACTTGGAATAATTGATTTTGTATGTTCTTAACTTACATTGGTCATGTTTAATATTATGTGCACAATCGTTTTATACACTAAGGATTTAGGGGGGAGTGTAAAATGTGTTATACATGCAGTGTTCTGTTTTCACGCCAGTGTACCTGGGCTTGTCAGATGCGCAGCGTAAGGAGTGCAGGATAGAACATGAAATCATATCCTGGCTCTTCTGTTAGCTGCCTCTGCGCTCTGAGCGCACCCGGAAGACTGGCTCTTCCTTATCGCAATCATGGGTGCACAGTACGGAATACAGGCTCTTGTGGGCATGCGCAGCAATAATTTTTTTTGGACACACGCCGACACAGGGTCTCTACGTAATGTCTCCACGTCGGCGTGTGCTGAAAGCTGCGCGTGGGCACATCAAAAGAAGCCGGGATTCCGTATGGCGGACCTCCGTGCAGCCACATTTTTAAGTTTATCGTCCCAATAATAACGGGACATGACTTTCAGGCAAATTTTGTGGTCGCCATGGCGACCTTGCACCCTTAGTTTGTCAAGCCCTGGTATAACTCATTCTGATGCTTTGCGATACAATACAACTACATGACCCACCATTGTACCATGTTAAAAAGAAACTGGCATTGCTGGAATTTAGACGCACTCTTCACCTTTCCAACCTGTTGTTTAATAGCTTTCCTGGGAAGCTACCACCCTACCTGAATAGACAGCTTCCCCTAGCATTTCCTAAATCCTATAACCTCTGCTCCAGGACCAGCACCTTACTTGCAATACCACAATACAAACAGAAAGTGTCTCGATCCTTATTTTCCTACAGAGCACCGCAAATATGGAATAACCTCCCAGATACCATCTGTCAGGATCCATGCCTGTTCCAGAGCAGCTACATGTAAAGTGCTGCCCTCATGCACAGCACTCAAACAGTTAAGCACAATACACAAACACACCTCAGGACATGTGACCTACCTTGAAAAAAGGACTACACACCCCTGTCCAACTTGCTTCAGCATTGAGACTCTATCCATCCGCCTGTTAAGACCCATTCCTGTTCTGCTCCTGATATACTGTGTATCAGACCATCTGCTTAGCTAACCAAACTCTGCTGCTCTCTACCACTCTTGACCACGGATCGCCCCCTGAGTACGTTTATTGATTATCCCTCTTGTATCTCGCCTTGGATTTCCCCGTGTCCTGTATACCACACAAAAAGGTACCTTCGGTCTATCCCATCCTGTGTGTATTGATCCCTGCACACTGGACTCAGACCACCAAACATGAGTCCCACCACGGCACACGCGGGGTGCCACCCTGACACAATCAAATCTTCCCCCAGTCTAAAGTCACTTAAGAGATCTTTATTAATATACTCAATACAAAATGCACCTGTAAACATGTAACATAGTGAGTATATTTCCTACATATTTAATTTTCTGTTTAAATCTGTATATTTGTGTTATTTTTAATATATTGCATTTTATTACTTTGTATTTCTGTACCTACTGTAGAAACTCAATGTTCTTGAACTCAGGACATAATTGAAAATGCGAGAAATCTCAATATATCCTTCTTGGTAAAATACTGTCTAAATAAATGCTTAATCTTTATCAAAAAATCTCAGGCAAAAATGCTACCAGCCCAAGTACTGCCACCTGTGCTTTACCTAAATCTCGGTCTTCTATCTTTTCTCTGTGTGTCATAAGTGTTCAACCTGTGTCATTTTTTGATTTACATCTTATAGATGTTGTGCTTTATTAATTTTGTATGTAGCATTATGTATCACATATAAACACTGTATGTCAGTCCTTCCCAACCGTGTCCGCAGGTACCCTTAACAGGCCAGGTTTTAAGGATTATCTTGAGGAAATGCTGACTGAATCCTGTAATCACACACAGGGTTGTTCAGAGAAAGCTGAATTTCCCTGTACGGTGTGTGTGTCGTGGCCATTCAAAAAGCAGACGGTTCGCCAAATCTGGCGAATTGCCAGCAAAATACAGTGACTGTTCGCAGTGCTGGTCATGGGCGTCCGCAGAAATTTTTCCAGGGGGGGCAAAATTTTAATGGCATCCATATTCTGCCCTTTTGACAATGTCATGAAGGGGACAGTTATAAAATAAAGCATAGTAATACAGAGGCTGCGAAACATGATGCAAGTCTAATAGAAGAATAAAGGTGTAAGTGTCGGATCTGAGTGTTGCATTTCCTAGTCTGTTAACGCTATTCAATGCACCACACTAGTCATACACCCAGATCAAGGCACTAAAGGAAGTTTTTTTAAGGCCATCTCTGTATGCACAAACCATGACTCCCCCACAGATACTGGCACACACACACAAGCCCCCCCACTCCAAATTATATATATATATATATACACACACACATATTTATATACACTCACCTTCCCTGCATACACACATGCATACTGTATCTCCTCTCCTCAACCCTCTCCTCTTAGATTTTAAACTCTGGAGCAGGGTCCCCTCTCCTTAGATTGTAAGCTCTGGAGCAGGGTCCTAAGAGGAAAGGGGACCCTTCTCCAGAGCTTACAATCTTTCTCCTCTTAGATTGTAAGCTCTTGAGCAGGGCCCCCTCTCCTCTTAGATTGTAAGATCTGGAGCAGGGTCCTCATCCCCACTGCCCGGGCAAGACCCTGCCTAGAGTGCCTGTATACTGCCAATATTACCGTGGCCTGTACCTCATGCAAGCTCTGTGATCTTAATCATTTTGTGTCCCCTCTCCCCAGACAGATAAACTAGACCTCAGATCAGGGGAATCTCATAAAGACGCTCTCATCAAGCTTAATAAAAAAGTATTTCTTTGACAATCATTACCTTTTTTCATGTGTCCAGCATTCCATCCAGTGGCCCAAAGGAGCAGCTGCACCTGCATCTCAGCCCTGCCTCTCCCAGCATGCAAAGTGAGTGGGAGCACGTGGTGGATTGGAGGTGGAGTGGGGATGTGACGCTGGTGCAGCCTAGTGGAGAGCCGAGGAACTGCAGCATTGCAGTGAATAAATTATCATAATTTAAGCTTGTTGATCGGGGGGGGGGGGCACGTGCCCCCCTTGCCCCATGCTGCGGACGCCCACGGGGCCGGTGCTAGTGTAAGGCAGACGCCTTAGTGTTCTGGCTTTCTGCCACTTTGAGGGGTGGAAAAATCTGGAGCACCCAGCGAGCAGAGGCCTTGCAAGCATCAGGCGAAGGGTCTCCCATTTACTCGGCAGCGTTTGGGATCCCACTCCCTCACACTGCACCAGAAGTAAAGGCCCTGTGTGGGGGGGTGCACCGTGCAGAGGAGGAGGAAGACAAGGCTACCAGACCAGCAGCTCACATGGGAACATGCTGGCCATGCCCATTCACCCCCTTCCTCCTCACAGCAGCCAGCAGAGCCTCCCTCCCCTGCTCATGTGCTGGAAGTGTCCAGCACGTGCAGGGAGGGGGGAGTGGAGAGAGACCAGCTGAGCTGGGACCACGGAGGCAGCCAGGGATTCAATCCTAGGGTATGCAGCAAGTGTGTGTGTGTCAGCCATCAGAAATGATGGCATTGGGGCCCCTTACTGAACCTCACGATGGCCCCCCAGCACTCACTCAACCCCTAACAGCTTTTTTCCCTCTTCCAAAACTAAAAAAGGACATAACATAGCTCCACAGCAATAAAACTCACAGTAATGTGCAGTGTGTATGAGCATATCACAAAGCTCCACAACAATAAAACTCACAGTAATGTGCGGTGTGCATGAGCCTATCACAGAATCCACAGCAATAAAACTCACTGAAATGTGCATTGTATGAGCCTATCACAGAGCTTCACAGCAACAAAACTCACTGAAATGTGCTGTGTATGCTGGGCCCTGGGGTCCGGCTGAGCCCTGGGGTCCGGCTGAGCCCTGGGGTCCGGCTGAGCCTCGGATGGGACCTGGGGTCCGGCTGAGGCTGTGGTCTGGCTGAAGCTTGACTCACCGCCTTCTGTCCTGGTCCTCTGCTCCTTCTCCTTCTCCTCCCAGCCAGCTTCTACTTTGTGTGTGTGAAACACACACACACACACACACACACACACACACACACGACTGGAGGGATGTTATGGTGCCGCCGATGGCGGGGCACCGGCGGGCCAAGCCCCCACCACCGGGCCTCTTACTGCAACATTGGGCTTAATGCCCTGATGGTGGCCCTGTGCGTGTGTGAGCATTGGGTGTGTGTGAGCATGAGGGGGTGGGTGTGTGTGAGCATGGAGGGGGTGTCTGTGTGAGCATGAGGGAGGTGGGTGTGTGTGAGCATGGGTGTGTGTGAGCATGGGGTGTGTGTGAGCATGGGGTGTGTGTCTGTGTGTGCATGCGAGAGCAGGGGTGATGTGTCTGTGTGTGCATGCGAGAGCAGGGGTGATGTGTCTGTGTGTGCATGCGAGAGCAGGGGTGATGTGTCTGTGTGTGCGTGCGAGAGCAGGGGTGATGTGTCTGTGTGTGTGTGCGAGAGCAGGGGTGCTGTGTCTGTGTGAGTGTGTGTGCGCGAGAGCAGGGGTGATGTGTCTGTGTGTGTGTGCGAGAGCAGGGGTGATGTGTCTGTGTGTGTGCGAGAGCAGGGGTGATGTGTCTGTGTGTGTGTGCGAGAGCAGGGGTGATGTGTCTGTGTGTGTGTGTGTGCGCGCGAGAGCAGGGGTGATGTGTCTGTGTGTGTGTGTGCGCACGAGAGCAGGGGTGATGTGTCTGTGTGTGCAAGAGCAGGGGGTATGAAATGAATTAAAGGGGAGAATGAATTGAGAGGGTCAAATGAATTAAGGGGTGAATGAATTATGGGGGGTGAAATGAATTAAGGGGAGAATGAATTAAGGGGGAGTGAAATAAATTGAGGGGGTGAATGAATTGAGGTGGTCAAATGAATTAAGGGGTGAATGAATTAAGGGGGAGTGAAATTAACTGAGGGGGTGAATGAATTGAGGGGGTGAATGAATTAAGGGGGAGTGAAATGAATTCGAGCAGGAGGACCCTGCTGCTGGTCTGCTGCTGGAGACCTGGAGTCAGACGGTGGACCACAGCCACAGAGTGAGAGTGGTAGGTTGCAGGGAAACACTGGCAGTGGCAGGCAGTATGATTTATGTGGGTATATTGATACAGCAGGAGCAGAGGGTACCACCAGGCGCAGATTGACACTGAGGCACAGGAGGGGCACCAGGCGCAGCATAGATTGCAGTGCTAATCTATGCTGTGCCTGGTGCCCCGTTGACAATCTAAGTTTGTGCCTGGTGCCTCTTCAGTGCCAAAG
>RXON01001499.1:0-11977 GCA_009667805.1 Leptobrachium leishanense
AGATTGTTCTTTGCTGCTATCAGCTTAAAGAAAAGATAGCATAATACTCGCCTCCGTCTTTGTGGGATAATTAGCACAGGTTTTAGCACTTTCCTTCCTGACATTTTTCAATTAAAGCCCTTGCTTATACAAAAGAGCTGTTTTACTCTGTAATGATTACAAACTAAACATAAGTAAGATTCCATGAGTATCCTAGAAAACTAACACGACAAATACACATATATAATGGTTAAACTAAAACATAGAAACAGTTTGAGAACTTTTACAATGGGTTTAAAACCTCTAAGGAAATGAGAATCTGAGAGCCTGCACATGAACACCTCCTACCTCCAAGCAGCGCCTCGTGCTCTGAGGAGAAGCCCAGGCTGACGGATTGAAGTCACACCTCATAACATATTAGAATCCCCTCTTAAACAGCTGCTCAAATTAACAATAAAAAAAAAAACCAAAAGATTCCTTTGGTAAGACATTTACAATACTAAAGGAGTTTCTCTAAAATGGGGGCTATTAGGGGAATTAACACATACATGTACTTTTAAAGAGACACACACCTATTTACATCGGTTACATATATATATAAATAATATATATCCCTTTTTTTTCCCTTAAGGTAATGGGGGTTGTGGAATTCTTGGATGAGTTCCCTCACTTTTTTCCCAGACTTGACCCCTGACCATCCCACCCATCTTACTTGCGCCCCACTACTTCATACTCACACTAGTGTGTAACCCCTCTCCACTTAGATTGTAAGCTCTGGCAGGGTCCCCTCTCTTAGATTGTAAGCTCTGGGGCAGGGTCCCCTTCTCTCTTTAGATTGTAAGCTCTGGGCAGGGTCCCCCCTCCTCTTAGATTGTAAGCTCTGGGGAAGGGTCCCTCTCCTCTTAGATTGTAAGCTCTGGGCAGGGTCTCCTCTCCACTTAGATTGTAAGCTCTGGGCAGTGGTCCCCTCTCCTCTTAGATTGTAAGCTCTGAACAGGGTCCCCTCTCCTCTTAGATTGTAAGCTCTGGGGCAGGGTCCCCTCTCCTCTTAGATTGTAAGCTCTGGAGCAGGGTCCCCTCTCTCTTAGATTGTAAGCTCTGGGGCAGAGGTCTCCTCTCCTCTTAGATTGTAAGCTCTGGAGCAGGGTCCCCTCTCTTAGATTGTAAGCTCTGGGCAGGGTCCCCTCTCCTCTTAGATTGTAAGCTCTGGGGCAGGGTCCCCTCTCCTCTTAGATTGTAAGCTCTGGGCAGGGTCCTCTCTCCTCTTAGATTGTAAGCTCTGGGGCAGTGTCCCCTCTCCTCTTAGATTGTAACTCTGGAGCAGGGTTCCTCTCCTCTTAGATTGTAAGCTCTGGGCAGGGTCCCCTCTCCTCTTAGATTGTAAGCTCTGGGGCAGGGTCCCTCTCCTCTTAGATTGTAAGCTCTGGGGCAGGGTCCCCTCTCCTCTTAGATTGTAAGCTCTGGAGCAGGGTCCCCTCTCTTAGATTGTAAGCTCTGGGGCAGGGTCCCCTCTCTTAGATTGTAAGCTCTGGAGCAGGGTCCCCCTCTCCCTTAGATTGTAAGCTCTGGGGCAGGGTCCCCTCTCCTCTTAGATTGTAAGCTCTGGAGCAGGTCCTCCCTCTCCCTCTTAGATTGTAAGCTCTGGGGCAGGGTCCCCTCTCCTCTTAGATTGTAAGCCTGGGCGGGTCCCCTCCCTCTTAGATTGTAAGCTCTGGCAGGGTCCCCTCCCTCTCTTAGATTGTAAGCTCTGGGGCAGGGTCCTCTCCTCTTAGATTGTAAGCTCTGGGCAGGGTCCCCTCTCCTCTTAGATGTAAGCTCTGGAGCAGGTCCTCTCCTCTTAGATTGTAAGCTCTGGGGCAGGGTCCCTCTCCTCTTAGATTGTAAGCTCTGGAGCAGGGTCCCTCTCCTCTTAGATTGTAAGCTCTGCAGGGTCTCCTCTCCTCTTAGATTGTAAACTCTGGAGCAGGGTCCCCTCTCCTCTTAGATTGTAAGCTCTGGGGCAGGGTCCCTCTCCTCTTATTGTAAGCTCTGGCAGGTCCCTCTCCTCTTAGATTGTAAGCTCTGGAGCAGGTCCTCTCCTCTTAGATTGTAAGCTCTGGGCAGGGTCCCCTCTCCTCTTAGATTGTAAGCTCTGGGGCAGGGTCCCCTCTCCTCTTAGATTGTAAGCTCTGGGCAGGGTCCCCTCTCCTCTTAGATTGTAAGCTCTGGAGCAGGGTCCCCTCTCTTAGATTGTAAGCTCTGGCAGGGTCCCTCTCCTCTTAGATTGTAAGCTCTGGCAGGGTCCTCTCTCCTCTTAGATTGTAAGCTCTGGGCAGTGTCCCTCTCCTCTTAGATTGTAAGCTCTGGGGCAGGGTCCTCTCTCCTCTTAGATTGTAAGCTCTGGGGCAGGGTCCCCTCTCCTTAGATTGTAAACTCTGGGGCAGGGTCCCCTCTCCTCTTAGATTGTAAGCTCTGGCAGGGTCCCCTCTCCTCTTAGATTGTAAGCTCTGGGGCAGGTCCCCTCTCCTCTTAGATTGTAAGCTCTGAGCAGGGTCTCCTCTCCTCTTAGATTGTAAGCTCTGGAGCAGGGTCCCCTCTCCTCTTAGATTGTAAGCTCTGGGCAGGGTCCCCTCTCCTCTTAGATTGTAAGCTCTGGGGCAGTGTCCCCTCTCCTCTTAGATTGTAAGCTCTGGAGCAGGGCCCCTCTCCTCTTAGATTGTAAGCTCTGGGGCAGGGTCCCCTCTCCTCTTAGATTGTAAGCTCTGGTCCGGGTCCCCTCTCCTCTTAGATTGTAAGCTCTGGGCAGGGTCCCTCCTCTTAGATTGTAAGCTCTGGGGCAGGGTCCCCTCTCCTCTTAGATTGTAAGCTCTGGGCAGGGTCCCCTCTCCTCTTAGATTGTAAGCTCTGGGCAGGGTCCCCTCTCCTCTTAGATTGTAAGCTCTGGGCAGGGTCCCTCTCCTCTTAGATTGTAAGCTCTGGGCAGGGTCCCCTCTCCTCTTAGATTGTAAGCTCTGGGGCAGGGTCTCCTCTCCTCTTAGATTGTAAGCTCTGGGGCAGGGTCCCCTCTCCTCTTAGATTGTAAACTCTGGAGCAGGGTCCCCCCTCCTCTTAGATTGTAAGCTCTGGCAGGGTCCCTCTCTCTCTTAGATTGTAAGCTCTGGAGCAGGGTCCCCTCTCCTCTTAGATTGTAAGCTCTGGGGCAGGGTCCCCTCTCCTTAGATTGTAAGCTCTGGGGCAGGGTCCCCTCTCCTCTTAGATTGTAACTCTGGGCAGGTCCCCTCTCCTCTTAGATTGTAAGCTCTGGAGCAGGGTCCCCTCTCCTCTTAGATTGTAAGCTCTGGGCAGGGTCCTCTCTCCTCTAGATTGTAAGCTCTGGAGCAGGGTCCCCCTCTCCTCTTAGATTGTAAGCTCTGGGCAGGGTCCCCTCTCCTCTTAGATTGTAAGCTCTGGGGCAGGGTCCTCTCTCCTCTTAGATTGTAAGCTCTGGGGCAGGGTCCCTCTCCTTTAGATTGTAAGCTCTGGGGCAGGGTCCCCTCTCCTCTTAGATTGTAAGCTCTGGGGCAGGGCCCCTCTCCTCTTAGATTGTAAGCTCTGGCAGGGTCCCCTCTCCTCTTAGATTGTAAACTCTGGGGCAGGGTCCCCTCTCCTCTTAGATTGTAAGCTCTGGAGCAGGGTCCCCTCTCCTCTTAGATTGTAAGCTCTGGAGCAGGGTCCCCTCTCCTCTTAGATTGTAAGCTCTGGAGCAGGGTCCCTCTCCTCTTAGATTGTAAGCTCTGGGGCAGCCCCTCTCCTCTTAGATTGTAAGCTCTGGGGCAGGGTCCCCTCTCCTCTTAGATTGTAAGCTCTGGCAGGGTCCCCTCTCCTCTTAGATTGTAAGCTCTGGGCAGGGTCCCCTCTCCTCTTAGATTGTAAGCTCTGGCAGGGTCCCCTCTCCTCTTAGATTGTAAGCTCTGGAGCAGGGCCCCTCTCCTCTTAGATTGTAAACTCTGGGGCAGGGTCCCCTCTCCTCTTAGATTGTAAGCTCTGGGCAGGGTCCCCTCTCCTCTTAGATTGTAAGCTCTGGGGCAGGGTCCCCTCTCCTCTTAGATTGTAAGCTCTGGAGCAGGGTCCCCTCTCCTCTTAGATTGTAAGCTCTGGGGCAGGGTCCCCTCTCCTCTTAGATTGTAAGCTCTGGGGCAGGGTCCCCTCTCTTAGATTGTAAGCTCTGGGGCAGGGTCCCCCTCTCCTCTTAGATTGTAAGCTCTGGGGCAGGGTCCTCTCTCCTCTTAGATTGTAAGCTCTGGGGCAGGGCCCCTCTCCTCTTAGATTGTAAGCTCTGGAGCAGGGCCCCTCTCCTCTTAGATTGTAAACTCTGGGGCAGGGTCCCCTCTCCTCTTAGATTGTAAGCTCTGGGGCAGGGTCCCCTCTCCTCTTAGATTGTAAGCTCTGGAGCAGGGTCCCCTCTCCTCTTAGATTGTAAGCTCTGGGGCAGGGTCCCCTCTCCTCTTAGATTGTAAGCTCTGGGGCAGGGTCCTCTCTCCTCTTAGATTGTAGCTCTGGAGCAGGGCCCCTCTCCTCTTAGATTGTAAGCTCTGAGCAGGGCCCCTCTCCTCTTAGATTGTAAGCTCTGGGGCAGGGTCCCCTCTCCTCTTAGATTGTAAGCTCTGGAGCAGGGTCCCCTCTCCTCTTAGATTGTAAGCTCTGGGCGGGTCCCCTCTCCTCTTAGATTGTAAGCTCTGGGGCAGGGTCCCCTCCTCTTAGATTGTAAGCTCTGGAGCAGGGTCCTCCTCTCCTCTTAGATTGTAAGCTCTGGGGCAGGGTCCCCTCTCCTCTTAGATTGTAAGCTCTGGGCAGGGTCCCCTCTCCTCTTAGATTGTAAGCTCTGGAGCAGGGTCCCTCTCCTCTTAGATTGTAAGCTCTGGGGCAGGGTCCCTCTCCTCTTAGATTGTAAGCTCTGGGCAGGCCCCTCTCCTACTGTTCTGTGTGTTTAACCTGTATGTATTAGTTATTTTGTCTCACTCATTGTACAGCACTACTGAACTTGTTGGTGATTTATAAATACCTGTAAATGTTGGGTTCATTGTATAATGTTTCTCACGCATTATGATTAATGGTAGAAGTGATGATTCTCGCTCTTCTTTCCTGGTTAAGGACTCCCGGCCAGGGTCTCATGTGGAAGGACACGCAGCACTGAAAGAGTTAATCAGAAAGGCCGCTGTGGCGTCCCGCCATGTAATGGAAATGGATTTGGCAGACGCCGCTTTACCCCCAGCTCTGTGTTTATTCAATCCACTAATATTAGCTCCTGCGATAATGGGGGCCACAGGGCCTGGGTACAGCATGAGGTCATGTCTTGGGCCTGCATGTGGTCGTGGCAGAGGACCCTTTCCTGGCCGGATCTCCTGTGCTCATAGAAGCCCTGGTAGTTACAGCCAGGAAGATCCCTGGGGTGAAGGTGGGATCTGTGTCGGAATTGATAATGATTGACTGGCGAGACATGAAGCTGCGCCAACCGTGAGAAGGGCTTTATCCTCATTCAACGCAAAACCGTGACACGACTTCCAACATAATCAAGAGAAAGGTGGGGTCATATCTGGAAGCAGAGGGTCTTTGTCAGAGAACATGGTGTGAGTGGAGGAAATGGAGACACCTGGTTAGGCTGGGGTCAGACGAGCGTGATTTCCATGGACTGTACGTCAGTACGGAAGACACAGTAATGGTCACACAGTCCGTTTATTCACTGACGTATATTTTGACGGATGTAGGAGAGAAAATAAAATAAAAAGCAAAAACATTTTGTCCGTGAAAAATTCTGGACGTATAAATGCTGGAGGTATAAATGCTGGAGGTATAAATGCTGGAGGTATAAATGCTGGAGATATAAATGCTGGACGTATAAATGCTGGATGTGTAAATGCTGGAGGTATAAATGCTGGATGTGTAAATGCTGGAGGTATAAATGCTGGAGGTATAAATGCTGGACGTATAAATGCTGGACGTATAAATGCTGGACGTATAAATGCAGGACGTATAAATGCTGGAGGTATAAATGCTGGAGGTATAAATGCTGGAGGTATAAATGCTGGAGGTATAAATGCTGGACGTATAAATGCTGGAGGTATAAATGCTGGAGGTATAAATGCTGGAGATATAAATGCTGGAGGTATAAATGCTGGAGGTATAAATGCTTGAGGTATAAATGCTGGAGATATAAATGCTGGAGGTATAAATGCTGGAGGTATAAATGCTGGAGGTATAAATGCAGGACGTATAAATGCTGGAGGTATAAATGCTGGAGGTATAAATGCTGGAGGTATAAATGCTGGAGATATAAATGCTGGAGGTATAAATGCTGGAGGTATAAATGCCGGAGGTATAAATGCTGGGTGTATAAATGCTGGAGGTATAAATGCCGGAGGTATAAATGCTGGGTGTATAAATGCAGTCCGTCTGACCACGTTCCATCACTCACACACAAAGCTATGCGGACGTTGCGGATGCAGCGCACTTTGTGCGGCCGTTCTAGTGGTTGTACGTTCTTGCCTGCCTTGCGTCCGTTTGCCGCGGTTGTTGTGCGTCCGCAGTTCAGTGCGGACGTACTTTACGTAACGGGCTCCAATGGGCTGTCATGCTATCACGGACGTACTTTTAGGCGCAATCACGGACGTGAACACTGCGCTCATCTGACCCCAGCCTTAAGGTGTTGCTGGCTGGCCGGGTGCCAGGTCTTCTGGCTGGCGGATCGGCGTCTCAGGGGGCGGGGCCTAGCGTGGTCACACGGGGACGCCAGGTTTAAAGCAGGGCGCAAGTTATTGCTCATTGCCCTGACGTGGAGTAAAGTTCCCGCATCGCCTGCTGTCTGTATCTCGCTATTGATTACCCAGTTGCCGACTTGCTTGTACGAGGATCCTGTATACGTTCTGACCTGGCTATTCCTATTGCTTTATCCCTTTGTGTTTTGTCGGAGCGGTTCTGAGATCATGTTTCGGTTTTCCCGCATGTTTGCTGTTTGGAGGTTTGCCACGCTCATCTCTCACCCAAGGTCTCTGTTGACTAAACAATCCGGTTTGAGTCCTAATCACAAGGCTTCCGATTGTGTGTCTACCTGTCAGTTCGTGAGACCTGATCATTCCTCCAGCTGTCTGTTGTGTGTTCATTCTGGTTGCGGCCTTGACCACAGATTCACTACGTTTGTGACTGCCCTGCAGGCTGCACAATTCACCAACGGCACAGACTACTTGCTTGAACACAAATCTACCATTGGTTTCACCTATCTTACACCAAGTCCTGCTCGTGTCTCCAGACAATGTATCTAAGTGAATAAAGTTTATGTATTTACACTAAGCGGTCTCTTGGTCTTGAAACCAACTTAGCTTAAGTGGTATTCAGGATTGTTTATTACCTCCCTGGCTTGGGATACCAGGTAGTACCATCCGTTACAGTTTCGTACCGAATCGTTTTCGGATGAAATTAACCATTCTCGTGCTTCCGAAGGCATCCCAAATGTCGACCACACGAAATATTGGATCGATTCAAAATTTTGAGTCATTCGATTTGATACTTCGGATCGATTCGAAATTTCAGGTTGATTAAAAAAATAATAATAATTTGGTCGATCCGGATCATTTTGGGGCATTCAGTTCAGTTGGTTTTTCGTTTTATGCTGCATTAATTATACTGCAGAGAGGCGCTTCCCAGCAGTGTGTGGATTCATATGCTGCATTAATTATACTGCAGAGAGGCGCTTCCCAGCAGTGTGTGGATTCATATGCTGCATTAATTATACCGCAGAGAGGTGCTTCCCAGCAGTGTGTGGATTCATATGCTGCATTAATTATACTGCAGAGAGGTGCTTCCCAGCATTGTGTGGATTCATATGCTGCATTAATTATACCGCAGAGAGGAGCTTCCCAGCAGTGTGTGGATTCATATGCTGCATTAATTATACTGCAGAGAGGTGCTTCCCAGCAGTGTGCGGATTCATATGCTGCATTATTATACCAACAGAGAGGCGCTTCCAGCAGTGTGTGGATTCATATGCTGCATTAATTATACCGCAGAGAGACACTTCCCAGCAGTGTGTGGATTCATATGCTGCATTAATTATACCACAGAGAGGCGCTTCCCAGCAGTGTGTGGATTCATATGCTGCATTAATTATACTGCAGAGAGCGCTTCCCAGCAGTGTGTGGATTCATATGCTGCATTAATTTACTGCAGAGAGGCGCTTCCCAGCAGTGTGTGGATTCATATGCTGCATTAATTATACTGCAGAGAGGCGCTTCCCAGCAGTGTGTGGATTCATATGCTGCATTAATTATACCGCAGAGAGGCGCTCCCCAGCAGTGTGTGGATTCATATGCTGCATTAATTATACTGCAGAGAGGTGCTTCCCAGCAGTGTGTGGATTCATATGCTGCATTAATTATACCGCAGAGGTGCTTCCCAGCAGTGTGTGGATTCATATGCTGCATTAATTATACCGCAGAGAGCGCTTCCCAGCAGTGTGTGGATTCATATGCTGCATTAATTATACTGCAGAGAGGCGCTTCCCAGCAGTGTGTGGATTCATATGTGCATTAATTATACTGCAGAGAGGTGCTTCCCAGCAGTGTGTGGATTCATATGCTGCATTAATTATACTGCAGAGAGGTGCTTCCCAGCAGTGTGTGGATTCATATGCTGCATTAATTATATGGCAGAGAGGCGCTTCCCAGCAGTGTGTGGATTCATATGCTGCATTAATTATACTGCAGAGAGGTGCTTCCCAGCAGTGTGTGGATTCATATGCTGCATTAATTATACTGCAGAGAGGCTTCCCAGCAGTGTGTGGATTCATATGCTGCATTAATTATACTGCAGAGAGGAGCTTCCCAGCAGTGTGTGGATTCATATGCTGCATTAATTATACTGCAGAGAGGGGCTTCCCAGCAGTGTGTGGATTCATATGCTGCATTAATTATATCTGCAGAGAGATGCTTCCAGCAGTGTGTGGATTCATACGCTGCATTAATTATACTGCAGAGAGGGGCTTCCCAGCAGTGTGTGGATTCATATGCTGCATTAATTATACTGCAGAGAGGCGCTTCCCAGCAGTGTGTGGATTCATATGCTGCATTAATTATACTGCAGAGAGGCGCTTCCCAGCAGTGTGTGGATTCATATGCTGCATTAATTATACTGCAGAGAGGGGCTTCCCAGCAGTGTGTGGATTCATATGCTGCATTAATTATACTGCAGAGAGATGCTTCCCAGCAGTGTGTGGATTCATATGCTGCATTAATTATACTGCAGAGAGGGGCTTCCCAGCAGTGTGTGGATTCATATGCTGCATTAATTATACTGCAGAGAGATGCTTCCCAGCAGTGTGTGGATTCATACGCTGCATTAATTATACTGCAGAGAGGGGCTTCCCAGCAGTGTGTGGATTCATATGCTGCATTAATTATACTGCAGAGAGGGGCTTCCCAGCAGTGTGTGGATTCATATGCTGCATTAATTATACCGCAGAGAGGCGCTTCCCAGCAGTGTGTGGATTCATATGCTGCATTAATTATACTGCAGAGAGGCGCTTCCCAGCAGTGTGTGGATTCATACGCTGCATTAATTATACCGCAGAGAGATGCTTCCCAGCAGTGTGTGGATTCATACGCTGCATTAATTATACTGCAGAGAGGGGCTTCCCAGCAGTGTGTGGATTCATATGCTGCATTAATTATACCGCAGAGAGGCGCTTCCCAGCAGTGTGTGGATTCATATGCTGCATTAATTATACTGCAGAGAGGCTTCCCAGCAGTGGTGGGATTCATATGCTGCATTAATTATACTGCAGAGAGGTGCTTCCTAGCAGTGTGTGGATTCATATGCTGCATTAATTATACTGCAGAGAGGTGCTTCCCAGCAGTGTGTGGATTCATATGCTGCATTAATTATACTGCAGAGAGGCGCTTCCCAGCAGTGTGTGGATTCATATGCTGCATTAATTATACTGCAGAGAGGTGCTTCCTAGCAGTGTGTGGATTCATATGCTGCATTAATTATACCACAGGGAGGTGCTTCCCAGCAGTGTGCGGATTCAAATGCTGCATTAATTATACTGCAGAGAGGCGCTTCCCAGCAGTGTGTGGATTCATATGCTGCATTAATTATACTGCAGAGAGACGCTTCCCAGCAGTGTGTGGATTCAAATGCTGCATTAATTATACTGCAGAGAGGTGCTTCCCAACAGTGTGTGGATTCATATGCTGCATTAATTATACTGCAGAGAGGAGCTTCCCAGCAGTGTGTGGATTCATATGCTGCATTAATTATACCACAGGGAGGTGCTTCCCAGCAGTGTGCGGATTCAAATGCTGCATTAATTATACTGCAGAGAGGCGCTTCCCAGCAGTGTGTGGATTCATATGCTGCATTAATTATACTGCAGAGAGGCGCTTCCCAGCAGTGTGTGGATTCATATGCTGCATTAATTATACTGCAGAGAGGTGCTTCCCAGCAGTGTGTGGATTCATATGCTGCATTAATTATACTGCAGAGAGGCGCTTCCCAGCAGTGTGTGGATTCATACGCTGCATTAATTATACTGCAGAGAGGGGCTTCCCAGCAGTGTGTGGATTCATATGCTGCATTAATTATACTGCAGAGAGGCGCTTCCCAGCAGTGTGTGGATTCATATGCTGCATTAATTATACTGCAGAGAGGCGCTTCCCAGCAGTGTGTGGATTCATATGCTGCATTAATTATACTGCAGAGAGGCGCTTCCCAGCAGTGTGTGGATTCATATGCTGCATTAATTATACCGCAGAGAGGCGCTTCCCAGCAGTGTGTGGATTCATATGCTGCATTAATTATACTGCAGAGAGGGGCTTCCCAGCAGTGTGTGGATTCATATGCTGCATTAATTATACGCAGAGAGGCGCTTCCCAGCAGTGTGTGGATTCATATGCTGCATTAATTATACTGCAAGAGGCGCTTCCCAGCAGTGTGTGGATTCATATGCTGCATTAATTATACGGCAGAGAGGTGCTTCTAGCAGTGTGTGGATTCATATGCTGCATTAACTTTAAACTGCAGAGAGGTGCTTCCCAGCAGTGTGTGGATTCATATGCTGCATTAATTATACTGCAGGTGCTTCCAGCAGTAATGCGCATTAATTATAACTGCAGAGAGGCGCTTCCCAGCAGTGTGTGGATTCATATGCTGCATTAATTATACTGCAGAGAGGTGCTTCCTAGCAGTGTGTGGATTCATATGCTGCATTAATTATACCACAGGGAGGTGCTTCCCAGCAGTGTGCGGATTCAAATGCTGCATTAATTATACTGCAGAGAGGTGCTTCCCAACAGTGTGTGGATTCATATGCTGCATTAATTATACTGCAGAGAGGTGCTTCCCAGCAGTGTGTGGATTCATATGCTGCATTAATTATACTGCAGAGAGGAGCTTCCCAGCAGTGTGTGGATTCATATGCTGTGTGAGGGAATGGCTTATCACCCTCAGCCAGAGACTGTTTGCACAGACGATTATCACCTTAAGAACAGTCAAAATACCAGCAGTTTTTATAAACACAGTGTTCATGTGTGAAACGTATCTGTCTGTTGTGTTGCCGCCATTTCCCATCGCCTCGTGGCTGATCGGGTGAATCAGGAAGGTAAAATGGCCGATTCAGTTCTTCCTGTCCCACATCGGCAACTCCCCCAAGTGTTGTGGCCAATGAGGCCTGTGGGGGCGGGCAGGGGTGGTTCCCAGATGTGGAGCTCATGGTAGAGGTTACAAAGGCATGTGTCTGTGTTAATAAAGAGTTGTTGTTCCTGAGTTCATGCAGCAGCGCCTCATGTCTCGGATTTCCTACTCATTTCTCACGCATCCGAGATCCCGCGCGATATTCGGGGCGCAGAGCTGGTTCAAGTCGGGGTGCAGAGTGAGTGCAACGCCCCCGCGCGAATGAATATTCTTGGCCGCCTGTACAGTTCTTACTACTGAGCCGCGGTGAGGTTCGAGGACTCTGCTCGGCGCGGGCGCATCGACCGCCGCGCGGTTG
>RXON01001500.1:0-42790 GCA_009667805.1 Leptobrachium leishanense
TGAATTATAACTTATTTCTGGTTCATCTTTTTATGGTGTGTAATTATCTTTCAATTAGTGAACCTAATGCCAGCTCTCTGTGTTGTCTCAACTTCATCCCTGTCTTCTTCTGTTCAGCCTTTGACAAACATAAAGTGCCTGTTCTTCTGTCATTCTGGTAATGTTCTGTGGTACATGGATGTTTTACTAACCTAACCTACCTAAAGACACAACCTTGTGAAAAAGTTACCATTTAATAAAGTTTTCTTATATTAGGTCACAAGCGAAGAAAGTCGTATTTCACGCAAAAAACACAGCGCACTTGTAGTTTTTCTGATGGAACTTAGCACCATACTACAGTCATTTTACACTTGCATCAAAAAAAGAATCTGTTGACTAAAATGTAATGGCCAACAGGGCAGATCTGTTGGTTTGGTTAGGGATTAGGGTTGGCTTTAGGTTGGCTGTCCACTGGCACCGTATTTGTGCGATGGTGCGATCATCCGATATCGTCTGAAGTCGTCCAACCGATCCAACAACATGCAGGTGACTCAGCCCTCTTCCACTGCTTCCGACCACCATCAGACAATTTCAGGTGATTTTTTACAATTACAACAGACTAGAAATCTAAACGATTTGAAAAGGATTTTGTCAGATGAAATCGGATAATCTGGTACAATTTAAATTGAAAAAAGATGAATTGTATAGTTTAACTGCCATGCCACGGCAGGGAAACATGAAAAAAGATGAATTGTATAGTTAAATTGCCATTCCGCGGCAGGGAAATTGCCCCATAGAGAAGTGATTCAGTGCGACGCCCATAGGATTCAATGTAAAAAATTTTACTTATTTTTTATTCAATTGTTTATTTTTTTAATCTGCAGCAAAAAAGCCTGTTTATTTATTGAGAACTTGTTAGGTATTTTTCTGTTTTTTTTAGGCAAAGGTTTGGGTTCCCAAAAGGGAAGAAATTTTGGGTTCCGATTTTTTTTTTAAAAAAAGACCAGGCTTTTTATCACTCGCCGAACGTGTCTTTATTTATTTTTTCTCTTTGAGCCAGCTGCGTTCAGCGTTACTGTCCCTGGTGCTGAAACCTATTTCAGCACCAAGGACAGGGAATTAAAATCCTCTCCCCTCTAGCCTATGGCGAGGATTCCCCCCCCCCTGCTACGGCTGTGCTGGACAGGGGCAGTCCTTGCTGCTGTAACTCCGTTTCAGATCCAAAGACAGTTTTATTCTTTCGCCCTGCGGCGGGCTTTTTCCCCCCCAGCAGCTGGGTTTTTTGTTCGGTGACCTGTCCATTCCCTGACCTGGGTCGCCCACAGACACTTCCGGTGAATGACCCTGATCGGCCAAGGGCGTTGTCCGTAGCTGGGTGACCAAGTTGGATGCCTGACTACGGTGCCAGTGTACGGCCAGCCTTCACCCTAACGGTAACAATAAGCACATATACTAACACTAAGGCTAATTACTAGTGACTCTAACATCAATATTGCACCTTACTGGAAAGTGTTCCACTTTTTTACCTAGCGCACTAATATAAAGAAACAAATTTCAATTGAACTTTTTCCCTGCATGGTATTCTTCTGCAGCGCCCATAAAGGATCAACTTTGCCACAGGATATCTCCTCCACTACAGCCCCCTTTAAACCATTCCCTAGTCATAACAGAAACATCTTAGGTTTCCTCCAACCTCTTCAGTACAATATATAAATCTACTAACCCCTTCATCCAATCATAAAGGAAAAATCTAAGATCCAGAAGGATATAGACATCTCAGAGAGAGTTCAGAGAAGGGCTACTAAAATGGTGTACGGCTTGAAGGAGAAAAGTTACCAGGAAAGGCTTAATGATCTTAACATGTACAGCTTGGAAAAAAGACGAGACAGAGGAGATATGATAGAAACATTTAAATATGTAAAGGGAATCCACAAGGTAAAGGAAGGGAGTATAATTAAAAGGAAACAAAGTAGCAAAACAAGAGGACATAGTCTTAGATTAGAGGGGCAAAGGTTTAGGCTAGGGTCAGACGAACGCATTTTTCACGTTGTCCGTGAAAAAGTGCGTTCGAACGAATGGATGTATTTTTTCACGGAATACGCGATAGCGGTCATACGATGCGCATTTTCGTCCGTGATTTTGTACGAATCATCAATAAATCCCTTTTTGCGTCTGGACGTTTTGTTGGCCGGACGTGTGCAGCGTCTGACGTCTCCCAATCACGCAAACACGCCGCTATGCGGCCGCAGCGCACTCTGTACGTCAGTAGTAGCGGTTTGACGTTCTCTAAAAAATGCGTTCGTTTGCCACTTGCGTTGCGCGGACGAACTTTCGTGCGGCCGTTCGTCGTATGTTCCCCGGCATTGGACGTCATTTGCTGCTAGCACGGCCGTGATTTTGTGCGGCTAAACACACGTTAAAACTGCTTTCGTCTGACCTTAGCCTTAAAAGTAACATCAGGAAGCATTATTTTACTGAGAGGGTGGTGGATACATGGAACAGTCTTCCAGTAGAAGTGGTAGAGGCCAAAACAGTAATTGAATTTAAGCAAGCATGGGATAGGCATAAGGCTATCCTAAACAAAAGATAAATCCAGGTTAAGTATCCATGTAATTGGGCAGACTAGATGGGCCGAAAGGTTCTTATCTGCCGACATTTTTCTATGTTTCTATCTCTACACACAATATGAATATACTGTATGAAAAAAGATGTCACCCACTAAAAATCATGCTTGCTAACTATAGGGGAACAAAAGAAAAAAGATATATACTTGCAACCTGGAGCTATTTGGCTATTTGACTTTTTTGTGCCATTTATGTGGTTTTGTCCTTGTATGTGTCCTTTTATACATTTTTGAATAAAACTTTTTTATTTTTTGACATTTCCCTCATCCTTGTGTGGATCTTTGAGGTCTGTGTATTTTCATATATACATAAGGGCTAAGCCCTGCAAGGTTTTTGGGTGAGTTGGTTACCCGGACCTATTATTGGTCCGCTTGCTATTCTCCTATTGCTCCCCCCCCCCTTTTGGGCGGTGCTGCCATACTGAGAATTATTATATTTTTAATTTAGACTGAATATCTTTCTAAGTATATAAGCACATTTATGTGTTTTTAAAAGACAGTAATGTCTCTAATACTGATTTATTCCAATGTGTTTCCTAGACAATTAAGATATTGGCAGTCTTGCAAGATATTATACAAATGAGCACTAATGAGCTAGCTATGTATTCACTGTACAGACTCATTTTTTTCAGCAGTTACATTAATGAGTATGCAAATAACTCATATGTGCTTGTGCAATGTAGATTTAAGGGACATTTGCTACATATCAATATAATTCAATATGACAATGTGCTGCATTCGATAGGGCAATATGATATCCGTGTGCTCTGCAAGCATGAAAACAGAAAGCTGATTATCCTGCAATTAAGCATTTAATTCAGTGGCCCAATGACAACCAGTAAAGAGTAGACAGTTCCCCATTAAGACGGGCCTGAGTACAGCATATATAGTGCCCCATTAACCATAAACCATGTATGTGACGCAGCAATACAAACATATCTCCAACATTGGGAGCAGACCATGCCCTATCTATATTGGAGTTCTTTTGCATAGTTGTGGCTGCTGGGGATTTGTCTCGTTTCTACCACTTGTGACTTTTTGAAGTGGAAATACCCCCCTTACATACCCCCCTTACATACCCTCCTTACCTTCCTCATATCTCACATCTGGTATCGTAATACAATATGTTATTGAAACTGTATACTTTTTGCAACATGTTCTCTCTCTTCTTACATTTGGTTGTAGAGAGAATGAATCTATACTCTACAAGTACCCAAATGGTAGATACTGTATATGCAGAACAAAATGGTTTTGCGTCTATTTCCTATCGGGGCGGCTGCGGAGACCAGAACTATCCAGCCCGCTTCATGTATAGAACATGACAAGAAAAAAGGTTTGTCATTCACGCTCACCACAGTAGCTCCATCCATGCAAGACAAAACCCAGAGGTTTTGGTTTATTTGAATGGCCATTAAAGTGTAAGCTCACCCGCCACATCACGGCACCTCTGGGTTAGGTGGGTTCTAGCCTAATGAAACCAAAAGCTGCTTTCTAAGCAACCACATATCCTCATGCTGATACCCAGCCAAGAAAGAAACCGGTTGGTTTATATTTATACCCCACCAGGAACAATTACACTTTGGGATTAAAAAATAAAACATGGAAAGAGACAGCAGCAAAAATGACCTGGCTTTTGTTTCACAGCGGTAAGCGCAAATACCCAAATTGTGTTCAAAATAAATATGCATAATTTGGATTTTAAGAAACCATGTAAAAGCACAGTTTAGACTTCAAGAGCTATAAAAATATCAAAAAAACGTTTTAGTTACAGAGTTTTAGTTACAATATATTAGTGAACATGCCCCAATGGAGCCCGGAAATTACTATTCTTGGTTAACCTCCCTAGCATTCAGATTCGGACATATTTTATATGTCAGAATCAAAACAATTTATTTGGCCCCCTAGGAGTATTCGAGTGTGGCTCGGGGTTAATTTCATTGCTGAAAGCAGGGCCGGACTGGGACAAAAAATCAACGCTGGACTTCATCCAGACTGGCCCACTTTAATTATGCAAACATGCACAAAAATAGTATATAAACCAACCGGATCACTCAACCAATCGCTGTACAGATACCAGAATTACTGCACAGCAATTGGATAAAGCATCGTAGCAGTACTGAGGATGAGTGTGCACCATATCAATCTTAAGGCGGCACGGTGGCCACAATATGAGACTGTGGCAGTCTGCGTCTGTTTTACAGATGGTGAGGAAGTTCTCACCTCACCCATTAGGGAATTCTGTGCCACGCGGTGAACCAGCATTCACACAGGCCCTCTGAGCCATTGGCCCACCGGGAATTTCCCTGTAGTCCCTATGGCCAGTACATGCCTGGCTGAAAGCGGTAACCCGAGCCACACTCAGGATGCCACTGGATACATACCTGTCCCTACGCTCCCTTGCTGTCCCCAGCATTCGTCCCCAGCATTCTTGTCCGGCGATCGCAACGTCCTACTTCCTGGTTCCCTTCTTGCGAGAAGGGAACCAGGAAGCAGAACGCCACGGACGCCGGAGGAGAATGCGATTTCGGAGGTCAGCGAGGGAGTGCAGGGACAGGCAGTTACCGAATTCGGCATAGAACGTTAACCCCTAGCCGCACTCGGAAGACCCGCCAGGGAGGTTAAAGTGCTTTTGGTACCCTACAGAGGTAGCGTCCGACCTGTGTTGGTGGAACCAGTGTGATCTGTCTCTCTTGGATGTTATAGTTTTACCAAAAAAATGAAAGCAGGATCAAGACACAGAGGAGAATTAAATATATAGGCCTCTATTACATTCTTCACGCAAATGCATTAACACGAGGGGCAAAACCCTTTGCGCAGAATGTCGTATTACAATGTCCACGCAAAAAATGTGCGTTAACGTCTACCGCGGGTGAACCTGCGCAAACGCTGTGCGAGCGTAATGTACTGCGCGCGTCCTATACTTAACATTGTGAGCGCAAATGCGTTTATGTGCTGGCTTGCGCATTGTATTACAATCTACACGCCAAATTTAACGCACAGCGTTTGCGTGCATAATTTTAACATCTTTTAAAAGCTGGTGTTAATGGCAAATCTGAACGTCCTGGACGAACCCAAATACACCAGCCCGAAAAAAAAAAAATACAGTATAGTTACACATTCTACACATACCCAAACACTAAAATTGAGAAGTTGTGAGTGTTTTTATTATTGATGCAGCATATATGCGCAGATTGACTTTGACAGGCGCAAAAACTTAATGTGAGATCATTGTGGTTCTTAATTCTGAATCTCGTGAAAAAACAGTCCGCATATCGATTTCTGCGCGTTGCGTTAATGCGCGCGTTTTTGCACGTCTTTTTACTCGCGTTATTTTTTGATGGATGAAATAATGCATGAGGATTCTAATACCAGCGTTAATCTACGCGCGTTAATGTTTACCGCTTCACGCAAAAATTCACACGTTTACCGTGCATGTAATAGAGTCCATAAGAGGAATGAAGTAAGGAGGTGGAACAAGTATAAGAAGCCAGATTATTCTCTTGGGGGGACCAGTGTAGGAGTGAGTGAGGGAGCCTAGGTTGCAGCTGACTGCTTACACAGGGTCTTGCCACAGGGCTCGGAAGTCACTGGAAGAGGATTGCAGATCCCACAGAGACCATATTGCGGTGTATTGTGTTAGGCGGTCTGATGCGCTGAACATCAGGTGTTCGACATAGTGAAGCTCCTTCATGCGAGTAAACCAAAGGGATATAGGGGGGCACACACATTGCTTCCAGTAAAGGGATATTAGGGCCTTAGCAGTGTTTAATATGCGGAGAGCGAGCGAATGTTTATAAAAGGCGATAGTGTACTCATTGTAGTGCAGTAACAGTGCTGCCGGCGTGAAAGCTGGAGGAGGCTCCACAAATTTAACAAGGATGTTATAAATCCTGGTCCAATAGGGTTGGATTAAAGGACATTCTCACCAAATATGCAGCATAGTACCAAGCTCTTCCCCACATCGCCAGCACTGAGCCGGGATTTGAGGGCAAAAGCGGCTGATCCTGTCTGGGGTACGATACCATAGGCTAAGAACCTTGTATGCGGTTTCCTGAGCTTTACTGTACTGGAGGTGGAACACTGATGAGTCAGATCGCAAATCTTGGACCATTGTGTGTCCGAAAGGACAATGTCCAGCATGGACTCCCACTTACCCATAAAAGGGGGGGTGACGTCTGAGGAGGCCAAGCGTAGGAGGGAATAAAGTAGCGAAAGGCCGTGCGAAAGGGGTTGTTTGCAACAACATAACTTCTCAAAAGTGGTCAATTGTCGCACCAGTTGGTGCCTTTGAGGTATATGGTCGAGGAAATGACTGATTTGTGTGTAATGGAATAAGTGTAAGAAAGAAATTGGTCTATCCCCCATTAAATCTGTCAGAGGCCAGCGTCCTGAGGGATCGAAAAAATTTAGCAAGCGTGGTGTCAACACTTGGACTATGCGACGGACCAAAAAGGGGTCCATACCCGGGAGAAAGTCCTCGTTAAACTCCACCGGTGTCATGGGGGAAGGGAAGGAGGAAAGGCCCGCTTTAACTGCAGAAAGCCGCCAAATTCTGAATGTGGCCCATATAAATGGGAACGATCTCGCCAATTTCCCTCCCTGTCCCCGTGGCAGCCACGGAAGGGCTGCCAACGGGACCCCCACCATCTCCTGCTCCACTGCCCTCCAAAGTTTGACAGATCCCTCCCTAGACCATTCCACCACCCGCTGTAGGTGACAGGCCCTGTGATAGTGTGAAAAATTTGGCAATGCCAATCTCCCATCCGCTCTGGAGCGGGTGAGAACCTGATAACTCAATCTCGGCTGCTGACCTCTCCAGATATACTTAGTAATTGTGGACCACAATGAGGCGAGAAATGACCCAGGAAGTGCTATGGGGATCGTCTGCATCAGGTAGAGTAGTTTGGGTTGTATGTTCATTTTAATCACTGCTATGCGGCCCAGCCAAGAGATATGCGGATAGTTCCAGTTGGCCAGGTCACGTTGAATGGGAAGTTATCTCGAAACATATTAGCGCTCTGCTGCGAGAGCCAAATCCCTAAATATTTAATCTTGTCCGCGGCCCAGTGGAAGGAGAAGTACGGCTTAAGCGCTAGAGCCCTTCGGGCCAGGACCGAGATGTTCAAAATGTGTGATTTAGAGAAATTGATATGGAGATTAGATAAGCGGCCATATACCTCAAAGGCCGCCATAATTCCTGGCAGTGTTACTTCCGGTCGAGTCACGAAAAAATAATAAATCGTCTGCGTAAGCTGCGACCTTGTGCTGTTGCTGGCCCACCTGTACCCCCGAGATGTTGATATCCGATCGGATTGCTGTCAGAAAGGGGTCTACAGTCAGAACAAACAGTAAGGGTGAGAGGGGGCAGCCCTGACGGGTGCCGTTGCGAATCTTAAACGGGGCTGTGAACATTCCGTTCACGCATACCCGAGCAGTCGTGTCCCCCTAAAGGGCTCCTATCCAGGCGCGGAGATTAGGGCCGAGGCCCACGTGAGTGAGAGACAAGGAGATAAAGTCCCAGTCCACCCTGTCAAAGGCCTTCTCCGCATCCGTGGATAGGAGGGCCAGTTCCTGGGAGGAGCGACGAGCATGATGCATAATTTGGAGCGTTCTCATAGTGTTGTCTCTGGCCTCCCAACCTGGGACAAACCCCACTTGATCTGTGTGGATAAGGTCAGGGAGGAAGGGCATAAGTCTGTCCGCCAAGATTTTTGCAAATAGTTTCAGGTCGCAGTTGAGCAGGGAGATGGGCCTGTAGTTAGCGCAACAATCCAAATCCCTACCCTCCTTTGGCAAGAGGGTGATATTGGCCCCCAAGGTGTGAGTTGGTAAAGGAATGCCCTTGGTCAGGGCGTTCAGTGCTGTAAGAAGATGTGGTGAGAGCAATGCAGCATACCGCTTATAGTATCGAATGGGAAGGTCGTCAGGGCCTGGGCTTTTGCCTGATTTGGACGATTTAAGGACCCGGTCTAGTTCTTCTGTTGTCAACGGACTGTCAAGCAGGTCAGATGTCTGTTCAGAAACACGTCTGGTGGAGTATTTAGAGAGATAGGCAAGAATCTCGGAACGCTTATGGTCTAGATCCTGGGGGCAGGTCTCACCGTGGAGATCATATAACGTAGCATAATAATCGTGGACAATCTGCAGCAGTTTAGAGGGGAGATGCTGGGGTGTGCCATAGGAGTCGCGCAGTCTAGCTATGTAAGTGGTGGAACGCCTTTTAGCCAGCATGCGCGCCAATAGTTTCCCGTGAAGGTGAAAGAAGGCTCTGGACCTGAGATATTCCCTATGGTAGGAAGAGGACATAAGCGTCGCCAGGGATTTGCGCAGGTTGGTCAGTAGACTTGTGCACCGTCTATTTTTTCGGTTCGATTCGTTCGGATGTTTAAAATTTTCGATTCGGCTTGTTTCGAACGATTTCTGTTTCAATTCGGTTCGGTTCGGCTCGTTTTTCGTGTACATTTTTATTCGGAATATCGACCATTTTTCGTATTTTCGGGTCACTTTGCTCGTTTTTTGTATCGACTTTTCGTGATTTCGGAAATTTTTGTTTTTTTCGGAACGTCTGTTCTCCTCGTTTCAAATTGTCTAACTCTATTCATTTTGACGTAAACTACTGTGGTTTACTCTTTTTATACTTTATATATTTTTTTATAATAAATTTTTGGTTTGTTTTTCGGATCCGATAATTAATTCTGTCGATACGATAATTCTGGCGATTCTATCGTGTTTTTTTTTTTATTAAATAAAGATCCTTTTTTTCTTATGAATATACATTTCACAACTTTATTTAATCATATTAAAATGGTATGAAAGCCAAGGAACAAAAAAAAATGAACAAAACGATTTAAAAAACGCTAAACTGACCTGAATGGTCTGACTTTAAAAATAAAAACCAGAACAAAAGGTTTTAAAACGGAAAAATAGTTAATCAAAATGATCTGAAACGAAAAAAAACCCAACAAATAAAATGATTTAAAACAGACTAAAAAAAATTAACCCTTTCGCTGCTGAGGCATTTCACGGCTTCCCTTCACGCCTGTGTGCGGCACTGCGGTCTGCTGCTGAGCTAATTTTTAACAGTTTCGCTCCTCTTGTTTAAACGCGTTTTGAAGCCTTATTTTATAATATGACCCAGACATGTTATATATCGTTCTTTCCGGCAGACTCGGCAGATGATTCATAATATATCATTATCATATGTATGCGCCATGTCCTGTCTGTATATTATAACAAAAAATGCAATAAAATTTGAATTTTCAATGTTTGATTTACAAGGTGTAAAGTGTTTTTTTTTCACATTTTAACATGCGAGTGTTTGCGGTTATATTTTATGAGTTGCGTTTGTTAAAAAAAATTGAAATGGGGACTTGTTATATTTTTTTGGGTGAAAATTACACTATTTTTAACAAACGCACCCCATACAAAAATCCTTAGTGCAGCATCATTGTTCACATTATAATTGAAATGGCAACAATATTGCTGCATTAACAAAACAAAACAAAAAACCTGTTTATTTTTTTTATATTTTATTATATTTAAATTTTTTATAATTTTTAACATTGTCATGTTTGGTATTGTTGGAAAGGCCATGCTCTGGTCGATCCAAAGATACCAAACATTAACCGATAGCTGCCGCGGATCGGGCGATAGGGGGTTCATTGGAACCCCCTATCTCCACCATTGGTCGCAGTTAGGGGTTAACTCCAGAACTGACGTCATTGTGACGAGGTCTTGGGACTGTCGGCAGCTGCCGTTCCCCCACGCTGTTGTTTTCCTGCAAAGACGTGACCATGTTGGCGGGCAGCGTCTTAGCGGGCAGCGGTGGGAGAGAGAGATCTCATAGCTGGGAGGAGGTGTTGCATGAAGCTGTAAACCGGGACAAACAAAACTAGACCTGAGCCGCACTGAGGATCTTTGGGTTGTGTCGGAGAAGACTTCACGCAGTGCTGCCATCAATATTTTTTGATAAATTCTTGGTTATACAATGAATGTGACTGTGGACAAAAATCCGTGTTGCTGTGATATCGCCTAAGCTTAACAAAACCATGCCACGTCGGTAATCAAATCTCAAGGCAGTACAATAAGGTTGTGTTAGTGTGTGACATTTTTTGGCCAGGCAGGAAGTGTAGAATGTGCACAGTCACATTCATGGCCACAAATATGTTGACAAATTTATGACAAAGGGTCCATAGAAATGTCAATAAATTTATGTACATATAATTTTAACAGTGTGGAAAAGAAACCAAGCAATACATATTAACTTATTAAGTAAGGAAAAGCAACGCACACAAACAGGAAAATATAGAAAAAATATAACATTTATTTACAACATGCCACATGGCATTGGCAAACTACCAAACAGGGGCACAAACATAGGGGAGGAGGAGGCTGGTCTCTCTCTACTGCCGCTCCAGGATTTCAAGGGCGTTGTTAATATGCTGCCTGAATTCCTGGAGCAACTCCTGGATGGCTTCGAAGTTGGCGCCAGCCAGGCGTAGATCGCCGATCGCCATCCTGACGCTGGACCTGTCAGTGTCCGTTCTGGCTTCTCCTTCTATATCCAATAAATGAAAGAAGGAAAATACAGTAAGTAAAGCAGGTTTCTATTTTTGACTGAAAGTCTTGAAAAAATATAACAGTAGTATATACCAGTGCTGGCAGCCTCCTGAGGCTCCGACTCCGACTCCTCCACCACCACCGTCAGCATCTCTTCCGGTGCTATATCTAAGAAATTAAAGAAATAAAAAATACAGTAAACAACAAAACTGATTTATTTTTGAACAAAAGTCGATGCAAAATACAACAGTAAAAAAAAAACCTGGACTCGCGGCCTCCTGCTGCGGCTCCGGCTCCCTCTCTCCATCATCGCCCTGCTCCTCCTCTTCCTCCTCCTGCTCCTCTTGTGCTATATATAAAAAAAATTAATGAAAATACAGTAAACAAAAAATGTTTCTGTTTTTGACCAAAAGTCGTTGCAAAATAAAACAGTATATACCAGCGCTGGTGGTCGCCCGTGGCTCCCCCTCCTCTTCCACTGGGGCACTGGTGCCCGCTGGGGCAGATGCTGCCTTTGCCTTCCTGTCTTCTGCCAAATCCAAAAAATAACACGTAAATAATGCAGACTGAAAAAATGGTATATCTATACACTATATTGCCGAAAGTATTGCGACACCCCTCCACTACACACTAGCACTACCAGCTTGAACCACCACTACTTCCATCTCATAGTTCTAAAGTTACAAAATATTTATTTCCTCTGCACATAGACATATATTACTGTTCAATTATATATTTTTTTCAGATGTAAACATTACGTTTATTCAATAAAAACTATTATTTGTGTTGTGTGCGTACAAAACGCATTGTGCTGACTGCTTTTAGTTATTTTATAGATGCCTCAGCTTCTGCGAATAAAACTGTGGATATTGCAGAAACAACAGAAATCCGCCATTTTGTTTTGAAATTTGCATCTAAAGCGTTCAATGACACTGCTGCAGCAAACTGAATTGCTGCGCTGCAACAATTCAGCAGCTGCTGAGGACGTATTGAACGCGGCTCTGTTTGGATGCATTTTCAGAAGAACTACATGTCCCATCCTACCACTTAGCAGAGACGCAGAGATTTTTGTTGATGCGCAGGTGGGAGCCAATATTGGGCAAGCTGCGGGTCATCTCGTATGCATCACTCAGTCACAACAACCCCCCCCCCAGCACACTACAGTACACAGTGCCAAAAGAAATCCAGCATTGTAATTTCATCTACATACATCAAATATCACAATTTTCACGAATACGTAAAATCACAAAAAAGAAGAGCTATTGCAAAAATGCATGTATGAGTCGTGAAAACACAAAGCTATACACAATCACATTGCATGAAAAAAGGACTAGATAAATCAACGTATTTCTGTGCACATTAGCACATGCAAGCACATTATTATTATTATACAGGATTTATATAGCGCCAACAGTTTGCGCAGCGCTTTACAATATAACATGACACTTACGTTTGGCTATGACGCGACGGATGTGCCTCAGCTGCTCCTGCTCGCGTGCCTTCAGATCGGACCAGCGTTTTCGGAGCTGGTCCTTCGTCCGGTCTTTCCCAAACAACTCCAGGATGGTGGTTCGGAGCTTGTCAAGGATACGGTCCTTGCGCGCGTTATTCTTTCTGCCGTAAGGGCCCTTACGGCAGTCGTAATCTTTTTTGTCAAAGATGCGGACCAGCTCCAACATCTCCTCAAATGCCATGTTGCTGGCCCGCTTCTTCCTGGGTGGTGTCTCTGGGGTGGAAGCAGATGAGGACGAGGAGGTGTCCGACTGGGACTCTCTGTCTCGTCTTTCAGCCATGTTAAATTATAAATAATTTAAATTTTTTTGGCCTGTCAAAAAATTGTCAAAACTGGCTCAATAAAGTTCCGACATCCGCGCGCGCACATGCGCGACCTGCGGACGAATCGGATCCGACCCGATTACGACAGAATTATCGTATCGTCAGAATTATCGGATCATTGGAAACAACAAACAAGTGATACGCATTTACAAATACAAAATTTACAGAATCAGCGATATAACCGAAAATAGTTAAATATACGATGTCCAGAATTACCGAAATGGAACCGAAATTACGAATGGAACCGAAATCATGAATAGAGCAAAAATAAATTTTGATTTGGCACATTTCAAGTCCATTCGAAAACTCCGAAAATTTTTCGTTTCGGCTTGGAAAACTTTTCGGATCTGTCGGTTTTCGGGTCCGATCCGATTCGGAAAATCGGCCGAATCCGAAGACACGAATCGGGAAATTTCGTGAAAATTCCGAAATTCCAAAACCCGAAACGCACATCCCTATTGGTCAGGTGGGCCAGGCTAGACGGGTCATTATCACGTTTATGATCAGAAGAGACCTGAGCTATTTGTCTCTCATCTGGGCCGTTCGCATCTTGGCCCGCTCAGCACCCTTGCGAATGAAGAAGCCCCTAATAACGCATTTATGTGCCTCCCAAACTAGAGGTGATACCACCTCCCCCGTGGAGTTTTCTTCAAAATAGTCCACGAGAATCTGCCTACCTTCCTCCTCCACCAGAGGGTCAGATAAGAGAGAGTCACGAAGACGCCAGTTTCGTACAGTCAGGCGGTACAGGGGTGAGCAGACAGAGATGAAGATCGGTGCGTGGTCCGACCAGGTGGCAGTGCCTATGGACGCGCTATGTAGCAGAAGGAGGTGATAGTGGGACACAAATAAATAGTCAATCCTGGAGTAAGTCTGGGAGGGAGAGGCGTAAAATGTATAATCTTTATCAGTAGGGTGCAAAGCGCGCCAGCAGTCCACCATTCTGGACGTGTGTAATGATTTACGGCATGAGCGTAAAATATGTGGTGGAACAGAGGAGCGGTACGCCGAAGTATCCCAAAAAGGCTCCAGGGGTATATTCATGTCTCCTCCCAGTACTACCAAACCTTCTGAGAAGTCCCTCAGCGCCGTAGGGTAGAGGATAGGAACCTGTGTTGTGCCTTGTTGGGGGCATAGCAATTAGCAAAGGTGTAAACCTGGTCTAGAATACAACCCTTCACAAATACAAAGCGTCCCCCGACATCTGTCATTGACTCAAGTAATTGAAGTGGAACCCGCTTGTGGAACAAGATGGCAACCCCTTTCGACCTTGCATATGCATTGTGGCTATAATAACCCAAAGGGAAGTGAGAGTTGGTTAAAGTCGGGGCCCTGCCTTCTTGAAAATGGGTCTCTTTATCAAAAACCACCGATGCCCTCTGTGAGCGGAAAGCTCGCATGGCCTGTGAGCGTTTCTCTGGGACGTTTAGCCCGTTGGCATTTATAGAAACGATCAGTAGGTCAGCAGGAAGCATGGGTGGTCCCAGCACAGAAGACATTATGTGGATCACTGGCAGAGGGGGGGAGGAGGGAACGAAGGTCAGGACGGGGGAGAGAAAGTGTAAGCTATGTACAAAGAAATACAAAAGAGGCGGGAGGTGCCGGATGTGGCAGCAACCCAGATGAAATCACCTGAGGTCGGCCACACACCACGAAGTCACCTGCCTTGGCGGGGAACGCAGTCGGGCCCCAAACAGACCTGGCCAGCAATAATCAAAATGAAAAAAAAGGAACAATACATTGTGGTGCGCAACGATTCAAACATTATAGAAAAAACAGTGCTACAGCATAACATAACAGACCGAAAAGATCAACCATGGCAAGAATAACGAACCTGACCGTAACCCGGGGAGAGGCCAAGACCCAGGCAAGAGGGTTGGTGAATGCCGGGCTAAGGCTCAGGAGGACCCCGAAGTAGAACATATCCCATTAGGTACCAAAAAGATGTAAAAAGGTCTCAACATACGGTGCAGGTCTCAAGTTGGCGAGCGGTCTTTGTAGGGAGATAATCCTCGGTGAAACAGATATGGGTGATCTTGGGATGTACCAACAGAGACCTCTGGAACGTGTATATTGACACAATGTCAGAGTAACGATAATCCAGCAGAACAACAGAGTTTGATGTAACACGACAGGATATAGAGCAAAAATGAAGACCAGGAGCTTAGATCCAGAGTATAAAGTCTGGTCCATGTATGCCGCACATGCGAGGGCCATTTACGGCCGATGTTGTCTCAGGGTGGTGGGACTAAACCTGTACGCCCACTCATTTCTGGGTGCCAGTTCGGCGACCCGCGTGTCCTCTGTTCCGTTCGGCTCGGGAGGAAGATGGAGCAGGATGGGCACCTCTCGCCGCTTGGGTGTAAAGTGCGAGTGGGTCCGGCCATGGGAACTGTAACGGAGGTAGTTGGAACTCCTCTGACAAAAGACCCACATCCTCAGGTGATTGCACGATAAATGGGCCGTGGTCAGAGAGCACGGCCAGGTCCGTGGGTATGTGCCACCGATAGCGGAGCTTTTGATCACGTAATACACTGGTGAGGGGCTTCAAGGCCCGGCGATATGCCAGTGTGGCCGGTGATAAGCCAGGAAACAGTTGTAGGTCTGTCCCTTCATAAGAGAACTGTGTGGCTTCTCTGGCTTTCCATAAAATGTCCTCTTTAAGACCAAAATCATAAAGGCAGCACACAACATCCCTCGGTGGGCTCCCAGATGGGCCTTTAGGTCTCCACGCTCTGTGCGCCCGTACAAAATCCATAGCCGCCGTTTCAGGTTGTTCTAACAGGGAATTAAAGATGGACGTCAGCATACCTGAGAGGTTGTCAGGAGAGCATTCAGTTTCTGGTAGGCCGCGGAGTCTCAGGTTATTGTGGCGACCGCTGTTGTCGAGATCTGCCAGATGCAGTGCCATATTGCGTAGCTGTGTGGAGCGTAGCTGAAGCGTCGAAGTGGTATCCTCCTGTGCCAATCTCAGAGTGTCAGCCCCTTGTTCCAAAATATCCACCCGGTGTGTCAGGCCTTGAATGTCCTGGCCGACAAGCTGTAACTCTGCCATGATAGATGAATGCATTTCGGCGTTAGCCTCTTTGAGGTCCGATTTAATGGGCAGATTCTGCAATAAAGGGATAAAGGGAGCCAGGCCACAGGGTCTACCACTGCTGTGGTGTCAGAGGTTGTGTGCAGGGCCACGGAGGGACCCGGCTCTAAATTCGGCCGCTTGTCGTCCGCCATTTTGTCTGGCGGCCCGGCTGGGAGATCTTGCGGTGCGATCAATAAACGTCACAGGGATGGCGTTTCGGGTGCCCGGTCTGTGCCCTGGGTCTTCTGGGTGCCAGGGGTCTTGGTCACTTTCCCTATCGCTAGACAGGGAGGGCGGGAAAGCCGTTAGAAGCCTGAATCAGCGTGCAGCTCTGAGCTCAAGCCGCCATGTCAGTTGGTGCCCAAGCCCCACCCCCCGAGCCCATAATCTTTAACCCTTTTGATGTCGAGGAATTTTATCCCTGTATACCGAGCTAATTTTGACTACTTTTTGGCTCTTCACACTTAAATGCTAATTGAAGATATGTTTCATTGTAGAACCCAGGCAAATTGTATATCTTTTTTGTCAGCAGATTCAAACTATATCATTATTACGTATATATGCAATGTCACGCATTAACAATGGTAAAACTGCAGGTAATATTTATGCTTTACATTAGAAAATAGATAACATTTATTTAACTGGTTCTAGCAGTTGGATCCTGCGTGGGACAGTTTATTTTTGAGAGTTAAAAATTTCATTAAAAAATGTTTTGTTTTTTTCATTTTTGTGGTATGCAAGCAAATGAGAAAACACAAATAATAGCTATAGATATACCAGTTATTGAGTTTAACCCCTTCACTACCAAGTGATTTTTCCAAAAATCCACTGTCAGGAACCAATGTTTTTTTTTTTTAAATTAATTATACAGTAAGAAATATTTGGGAATGTTCCCAGTGTATTCCTTACTGTAATAACCTATTTAGCAGATAGATGTTACCCTCTGCTGGCCAAATGGAGTTACTGCAGCTAGAACTGCAGCCCGTGGATCCACGCATTGGCTGAGGAATGTCCGATATGTCAGTCTTAGGCTAGGGTCAAACGAGCGCATTATTCGCAGCGAACGTCAAAAAGTGTGTCCGAACGCATTGACGTATTTTTTCACCGAATGCGCGAAAACGGTCATACAATGCGCATTTTTGTGCGTGATTTGTTACGGATACAAACCAGGAAACTTTGGGTGTCTTGACGTTATGTTGGCCGGACATGAGCAGCGTCTGACGCCTCCTAATCACGCACACTCGCCGCTATGCGGGCGCAGCGCACTCTGTACGTCAGTACTAGCGGTTCTGCGTTCTCAAAAAAATGCGTTCATTTTCCACTTGCGTTGCGTAGCCGGACTTTCGTGCGGCCATACTTCGTATATTGGCCGTCATTGCCCGTCATTTGCTGCTACTGCGGCCGTGATTAAGTGCGACTAAACGCACGTTAAAAATGCGTTAGTCTGACCCCAGCCTTACTCTAGTCGATTTTAAACTGTTTTAGCACCTTGGGCATTATACCCAAAGGGCTAAAACTTTGAAGGCACTTTCTGTAGCCAAAAACAAATGAAATTTGTTAGGAACAAATGTAATTCGCAGTCATACAGCACAGCCCCAGATCTTGTTAACACAAGTTTGCTGTGTCTGCTACCCCTGATCGTGTGTACACGATCACAATAGTTATGGGGTTAAAAACATATTGCCACGTATTGAACAATTAGTTTTTTAAACTTCAGAATAGAAAGATTTACTGTATATGTACATGGTTATTCAAAGAGAATCGAAAAGCCACCGCACGTTCAGTGACTTTTCGTTCTCTTGAATTCGGTGCGATTTGGCGATCCCATTTCAGCGACCCTGCGGTGTATTCAGCAAGCACCACAGGGCCGCTGTAATGCAGGGAAAAGTCGCCGCAAACCTGTCGAAAACTCACCGCAAAACGAGGGCAAACGCACACGAAACACGCCAAAACATATGGATTAACCCCGCCGAAGACGCCCGAGAAACCCCAGCAGCCGCCGATCACACGCAGCGCAGCCGCCGGAAAAATCCGACACCGAAGATGAATGGAGTAAAAAAAAAACAGTCCGCTTGAATGTTTGAAAAGTGAAACGCTGTTTGCAAACAAACTACTGAACGAAAATGTCTGAAATTTACATATGAGGTCCAATGAATGATAATAAAAAGGGCTGTTACAGAAAATATAAACGATTTAAAAAAACGGAAACAAAATGTTTGCAAAAAATCCTAAAAAAATCTAAAAATAAAGAGACTTTTTACTGCAGAATATTATAATGAACAGTTTATTAGATAGTGAATTAAAACGGGAATATTTTTAACATTGAAACCTATGGGATTTGCCTGAATAAACCTGCCGAATTAAACCACCGAATGGCTGGGCAATTCGGCAACTTTTCAATGCTGGTTTTTGTTCTCTGAATAGACGAAGCATTGCTTCTCTATGGGGATTCACTGCCCTCGAACAGGCACCGAACAGGCACCGTATGTGCAGGCAATTCGCCAGGATTTGGCGAATTGCCTGCTCTCTGGATAGCCGAATGGCCAGGAAAGGTAACCGAACGCTGATTTTCAGGGTTTGGTTACCTTTAGGCTAGGGTCAGACGAGCGTAGTGTTCACGTCCGTGATTGCGCCTAAAAATACGTCCGTGATAGCATGACAGAAAGCCCATTGGAGCCTGACACACGAAGTACGACCGCACTGAACGGCGGACGCACAACGGCCACGGCCCACGGACGCAAGGCAGGCAAGAACGTACAACCCCTAGAACGGCCGCACAAATGCGCTGCGTCCGCAACGTCTGCATAGCTTTGTGTGTGATTGATGGAACGTGGTCAGACGGACTGCATTTATACGTCCAGCATTTTTCACGGACAAAATGGTTTTGCTTTTTAATTTATTTTTCCTCCTACATCCGTCAAAAAATAAACATCAGTAAAAAAACGGACTGTGTGACCACTACTGCGTCTTCCGTACTGACGTACGTCCGTGTGCAAGGACGTACAGTCCGTAGAAATCACGCTCGTCTGACCCTAGCCTTAGCCAGCAATTCGGATCTCTTTGAATAACCCTGTTAATCTATATTCTTCTTAATTATTGTTGTTCCAGTTTTTTTCAGGTTTTTTTTTATGATCGGAGGATCCACACCACAACATTTTTTGCATCCAAGAAAGATCATGGTATATTATTAAAAAAATATTTAATGCACCTCATATCAAATTTAAGGCCAGCACCGTGTAATTATTTCCTGGATTACATGTAGTTTGCTCCCTGTGGGATTGAAGTTATAAAAAAAGCAAAATGTTATAAATAATTGCTGCTGAAAACCTTCTCGGGTCACAAGAACCTGCGGTGAAATGGCAGAGGAAACATTCCCCAGGCGATATATAATTAATTAAGGTGGTTATTTACTAAGCTGCTTTAACTATTGGTGATAATGATCAGTTACTAACCAGGCCTTGTGCTAATGGTTCCTACTTAGTGAATGCAAATCAGAACGTCCCTAAGAGATAGCTTTATTCCACAGAGAAACAGGAGTGTCTTCATGATAAATGAGCTTCTGAGCACGGCTGAAAGTACGACAAACAGAGGCGTATTTAGGCTTATTTATTATAGAGTCTTGCCATGGTTATGATGTACCATTACGCACGACGAAACCCATGCCCCCTTCCTTTGCTCCTGTATCAAAAGAGATGCATGTACACCCTGCTTTGGACAGACATCGCTTTAAATCAGGGGTACACAACTTCACTCTACAGATGTTTTGGAACTACATTTCCTACAAGGCTCTATGGACCTAATGAGTGGTTGAGTATCATAGCAGATATTCCAAAATACCTGGAGGGCCAGAGTTGAGCACCCCTGGTTTAAATGTTACGTATTGCTACCCAGTCCATAAGCAAAGCTCGTTCAGCCCCCGTTCGTTTGGCAGATTTTAAGCTGTAGGCTTTTTTACATGCCGGTCTCAATGATCTGGGTCAAACACAGCACAGTCCTAAATGGTTTTCTCTTAAGTAATAGAAGAAAATGGGTGACCGACCACCCTCTAAAGTGTCCACAGAATTTTTTTTTAGCTCATCAATAAGGCTGGGGTCAGACGAGCGCAGTTATCACGTCCGTGTTGCCGCACATTTGTACGTCCGTGGCAGCATAGCATTCTGACCAATGGAGCCAAGTGCGGATGCATGTCGGACACAGGTTAGGCAAGAACGTAATACTGCTAGAACGGACGTGCGGAGTGCACCACGTCTGCAACGTCCGTGTAGCTTTGTGTGTGAGTGATGAAACAAGGTCAGATGGACTGCATTTATACGTCCAGCATTTTTGACAGACAGAATGTTTTTTCATTGTAATTTATTTTCCCTCCTACATCCGTCATAAAAAAAACGGACTGTGTGGCCACTACCTTGTTGTCAGTCAGTAAGTACGTCCGTACTGCACGGACGCACAGTCCGTACAAAATGCGCTCATCTGACCCTAGCCTAAAAAGGAAAATTATTGAGAACCAAATATTTTAGGCTAAAATAAATTTATCGAAAAAATATTTTCTGTCTTCCGTCGACACCTTAGAGGGGAACTGAGCACTTTATATAAATATAAATGGGGTCATTATAAACCATTTTCTGGAAACCTATTCATTAGAGAAAATAGCTCAGTCAGTGAAAAAGGGGGACAAAACATTTTTTAGATACATAAACGAGAAAAGAAAAGTAAAACAAGGATTAGTTAGATTAAAAACAAAGGAAGGAAGGTATGTAGAAGAGGATAAAAGTCTCGCTGATTGCCTCAATGAATATTTTTGTTCAGTCTTTGCAGAAGAAAAGGAAGGAAAGGAACCTCCGTTAGGAGAGAACACTAAAGAGACATTTACATATGAGTTTACAGAGGAGGAGGTTCTAAAGCAGCTGTCTAAAGTAAAGACAAATAAGTCAATGGGGCCTGATGGGATCCATCCTAAATTATTAAAAGAGCTCAGTGATGTAATAGCAAAACCGTTAACAGATTTATTTAACCAATCATTGTTAACAGGAGTCGTCCCAGAAGACTGGAAATTAGCAAATGTTGTGCCCATTTACAAGAAAGGTAGTAGGGAGGAATCGGGGAACTATAGGCCAGTTAGTCTTACGTCAGTAGTGGGGAAATTAATGGAAACCATGTTAAAGGAAAGGATTGTTGAACATCTAAAAACACATAGATTACAGGATCAGAAACAACATGGGTTTACCTCAGGGAGATCATGCCAAACTAATCTTATTGATTTTTTTGATTGGGTAACAAAAATAATAGACACAGGTGGTGCAGTAGACATTGCTTATTTAGATTTCAGTAAGGCTTTTAATACTGTTCCGCATAAAAGGCTTATCAATAAATTGCAATCTTTGAGCTTGGATTCCAATATTGTTGAATGGATTAGGCAGTGGCTGAGTGACAGACAACAGAGGGTTGTGGTAAATGGAGTTTATTCGGCGCAAGGTCTTGTTACCAGTGGGGTACCTCAGGGGTCAGTACTTGGACCCATTCTCTTTAATATTTTTATTAGTGATATTGCAGAAGGTATTAATGGAAAAGTATGTCTTTTTGCTGATGACACAAAAATTTGCAACAGGGTTGACGTTCCTGGAGGGATCAGCCAAATGACAAATGATTTAGGTAAACTAAAAAAATGGTCGGAGTTGTGGCAATTGAGTTTTAATGTGGATAAGTGCAAGATAATGCACCTGGGATGTAAAAACCCAAGGGCTGAATATAGAATATTTGATACAGTCCTAACCTCAACATCTGAGGAAAGGGATTTAGGGGTCATTATTTCAAGCGATCTAAGGGTAAGTAGTCAATGTAATAGAGCAGCAGGAAATGCTAGCAGAATGCTTGGTTGTGTAGGGAGAGGTATTAGCAGTAGGAAAAGGGAAGTGCTCATACCACTGTACAGAGCACTGGTGAGACCTCACTTGGAGTACTGTGTGCAGTACTGGAGACCGTATCTCCAGAAGGATATAGACATCTTAGAGAGAGTTCAGAGAAGGGCTACTAAAATGGTGTACGGCTTGAAGGAGAAAAGTTACCAAGAAAGGCTTAATGATCTTAACATGTACAGCTTGGAAAAAAGACGAGACAGAGGAGATATGATAGAAACATTTAACTACGTAAAGGGAATCCACAAGGTAGAGGAAGGGAGTATATTTAAAAGGAAACAAAATAGCAAAACAAGAGGACATAGTCTTAGATTAGAGGGGCAAAGGTTTAAAAGTAACATCAGGAAGCATTATTTTACTGAGCGGGTGGTGGATACATGGAACAGTCTTCCAGTAGAAGTGGTAGAGGCCAAAACAGTAATTGAATTTAAGCAAGCATGGGATAGGCATAAGGCTATCCTAAACAAAAGATAAATCCAGGTCAAGTATCCATGTAATTGGGCAGACTAGATGGGCCGAAAGGTTCTTATCTGCCGACATTTTTCTATGTTTCTATGTTCTATTAATAGGGATGAGCCGAACACCCCCGAGTTCGGTTCGCATTCGAACTCGAACTTTTCAAAAGTTCGAATTCGAACACGAGCTCAATACAAGTCAATGGGACTCAAAGTTCGATTTTTAGAGTGCCTCCAAGAGGGCATATATGCTAGATATTTGCCATAAAAGGTGTATGGGGGTCTGGGTAGTGCCCTGGGGGACAGGAAACAAGGACAAAAAGTAAAAAAAAAAAGTTTTTAAACGGTTTTCCATGTTCTCTGTTTCCAGAGTTTTCCATGAAATAAGGGTTAGAAATAAAAACGAAAAATTCCTTCAAATATCGTGCCTAGGAGGTCCCCATAACCTGCCCGTAGAGTGGCGGATTTCTAGGATGTATAGAAACATTTAAAAACAATGTCCGGGTAGTGCCCTGGGGGACAGGAAACAAGGAAAAAAATTTTTAAAAAAAGAAGTTTTTAACCCCTTCACTGCTGACGACGTGTGGGACACGTCCTCAGTTACTCCCGCTGTATGCTGAGGAGGACGTGTCCCACACGTCATCAGCTTTGCGGGACCCCCGGCGGAGATACTCACCTCTCTGTCCAGGGTCCTGCAGCGTTCTGACTTCAGCATCCTCAGAGTCTCCCCTTTTAAGCGGTGCCTGGCTTTAACCCCTTAGGCACTGGGCGACGCCGAAGTGCGGCCTAGCTCTGGTGGGGGCCACCATCACCAAGGGGTGATTAGAGCAAGACACACGTGAGACAAGGAGCGATCGTGACCAGGCTGGAGCGCAGGTGCTGCTTTGCGGAGCTGGAGATCGGCCCAAATCACTTGCCAGAAGACCTATTAACCTATCGGTGAGAAGTTTAAAAGATACAGAGCTGCAGAAGGACCCCGAGTTAGGAGACCGCGATGATCTATGATCTAACGGGAGTGCAGGCGGTGAGCTGAGCATCTTGTGGCAGAAACGGACAAGCAAGACAAGCGGATCCGGTGGCACAGAGTCCCAGTCAAGTCGAGCGGAAAGACGTCCTGGGTCGAGCAGAGCGCAGAGTATCTGGCGAATGGGTGAGAGGCCTTCCGGGCCACAGTGAAAATAATAAAGCACGCTACAGTTTGTCTAAACCTACAGGGCCCCAACGTGACTAGTCGAAGACACATTGAAATCATTCACTGGCCAGTTGAATCTAGTACCCGGGTACCAACACACGCATACACGTACACCTTCTTGGGACACAACCTGTACGGGACTCACATTTCAGCAACGAAGGGGTTAAAATTCCTTTTTCTTTTCCGCTGCGCGTTTCTCGCATTACGAACTTCTGTAAATATATATGTATACCGTGCTGCTCTATATATGCCAGTTTATTTGAGATCAGTAAACTATATAACTTATAAAATCCACAACAGTGCTGGTGTATATTTATTCCCTAGTGCGGGGAGACTGACCCGAGGTTTAAATTCAGCGGCTCCTACGGGAGTGAGCGCTACACATGTATTTTTTTGTGTGTTATTTTTATTAATGCAGCAATATTGTTCACATTTCAATTATAATGTGAACAATGATGCTGCACTAATGATTTTTTTCTATGGTGTGCGTTTGCTAAAAATCACATAATTCCCCCCAAAAAATTTAATAAGTCCCCATTTCTAATTTTTGTACAAGCGCACCCCATAGAAAATATAACCGCAAATGTTCATGTGATAAAAGGTGAAAAAAAACACTTTACACGCTGCAGATAATTAAAAATGCAAGTTTTATTGCATTTTTTATTATAATATACAGGCAGAACATGACGTATACATATAAAAATGATATATTATGAATCCGCCGAGTCTGCCGGAAAGAACGATATATAATATGTCTGGGTCGTATAATAAAATGTGGCTTCAAATCGCGTTTAAACATGATGAGCGAAAGCGGTAAAAATTAGCTCAGCACACAGCGGTGAAATGCCTCAGCAGTGAAAGGGTTAAAGGAACAGTGAGTTTTCCATAAAATAAGGTTTAAAAATAAAAACAAAAAATTCCTTTAACCCTTTCGCTGCTGAGGCTTTTCCCGCCTCTGTGCTGAGGTCATTTTTACCGGTTTTGCTCATCATGTTTAAACGCGTTTTGAAGGCTTATTTTAGTATATGACCCAGACATATTATATATCTTTCTTTCCGTCAGACTCGGCAGATTAATAATATGTCATTATTATATGTATACGTCATGACCTGTCTGTATACTATAACAAAAAATGCAATAAAATATGAATTTTCAATAATTTACAGCGTCTAAAGTGTTTTTTTTCCACATTTTAACATGCGAGCAATTGCGGTTATATTTTGTATGGGGTACGCTTGTTAAAAAAATTATAGATGGGGTCTCGTTACATTTTTTTTGGGGAAAATTACACGATTTTTAACAAACGCACCGCATACAAAAATCGTTAGTGCAGCATCATTGTTCACATTATAATTGAAATGGGAACAATAATGCTGCATTAACAAACCAAAAAAAATAAAAAAAAAGTGTTTATCTTTTTTTTTATAATTTCTTTTTAAAATATTTTTTATTTTTTATTTTATTTTATTATTTTTTTTACAAACTTTTTCACATTCGAGTTTGGTATCGTTGGAACGGCCATGCTCTGGCCGATCCAACAATACCAAACGTTAACCCCTAGCTGCCACGGATCGGGAGATATTGGGTTCATTGGAACCCCCTATCTCCACCGTTGGTGGCAGCTAGGGGTTAACTCCAGGACTGGCGTCATCGTGCTATGCACGATGACGCCAGTCCTCAGGGGAGTTCCCGGAGGCTTGGCCGACATCCAAGATGTCGGCCAGCTCCGGGAAAGGATCACGAACCGGCGCTTTTCAGCGCTGATTCGTGATCCAGCTCCCCAGGGGTTAATGCCAGGTACCATTTGGAAGGGCAGGCTGTGCCCTTCCAAATGGTGCCTGGGTTAACCCCCGCAACGCCGCCGATCGGGAGGGAGAGAGGTCCGAAGGACCTCGCCCCCTCCCTTTCAGGCGCCTCCTCCGCACATGCGGGGGGGGCGCCTGAATTAGGTGTCATCGCGCCGCCGCAATGACACCTAATTTCACCGGCGGCGGTTCCGGGTGCTGGGCTGACATCGAGGATGTCAGCCCGCACCGGGGGGGCCTGCGATCGGCCGGAACTCGGCCGAACGCTGACCCCAAAGTGAGGACGCGCTCAGCGCGTCCACCGCATGGAATGTGACATGCGGTTGGACGCGCTGAGCGCGTCCTCCGCATCGAAGTGGTTAAATATCGTGCCTAGGAGGTCCCCATAACCTGCCAGTGAAGTGGCGGATTTCTAGGATTTATGGAAACATCACCATCACAGGGAAAAAAGGTGTCATCTGCGCTCGTTTCTATGTGTTCCATGTACAACAAAACTGAGGTTTTTGTTTGTTTCAATGGCCATTGCAACGTAAGCTCACTCGCCACTTCACAGCACCTCTTTACAGAGTGAGTACCTAACAATTGTAACCAAAAGGCTGCTCTACTGAGCAGCTCCAAGCCCCTCCTGCTGCTTTTCAGCCAAGGAGAGGCAGAGATGGTGGGTTTTATTTATACACGCACCAAACACTTCCCAATTGGGATTAAAAACAAAAACATGGAAAGAGGAACAGCTGCAGAACGACGGACTGGTGTTACAAGCATGATATACATAAATACAGAAAAAATGGCGTCGCGCCCATACTCACCGGAGCGGCAGCAACTGCCAGGAGTAACAGCCCAGTTAATGTATAAAACATAACAAGGAAAAAAGGTGTCATCTGCGCTCGTTTCTATGTGTTCCATGTACAACAAAAATGAGGTTTTTGTTTGTTTCAATGGCCATTGCAACGTAAGCTCACTCGCCACTTCACGGCACCTCTTTACAGAGTGAGTACCTAACAATTGTAACCAAAAGGCCGCTCTACTGAGCAGCTCCAAGCCCCTCCTGCTGCTTTTCAGCCAAGGAGAGGCAGAGATGGTGGGTTTTATTTATACACGCACCAAACACTTCCCATTTGGGATTAAAAACAAAAACATGGAAAGAGGAACAGCTGCAGAATGACGGACTGGTGTTACAAGCATGATATACATAAATACCGAAAAAATGGCGTCACCATCACAGACCTACACACGACACCTAGCACTCCAGTCTGCATACAATGTATCAAATTCATGAGACCGGACTAATTAGAAGCACATGTTATTTCCAAACACTAAACACCTGTTGTTTACGCCGTTTGAGAGCACAGGTCATTTAGAGGTGAGAATCTTTGCACCTAGACATTATTTTTTAATTCAATATCTAATAAACCGTTGCTTATAATATTCTGCAGAAAAGAGTCTCTTTATTTCTAGATTTGTTAGTATTTTTTAAGCATTTTTTATACTTTTTTTTAAAAAAAAATCCAAACTCGAACCGAACACGCCAAAAACATGATGTGTGAAAGGCTGAACTCAATGGACACACGTCTTTTTTTCAGACTAAGTAACTATGTCTTGGCTATATTGTAAAGATAGTCGTGTGGTGTCTAGCCATTGTCTACACATATCCTATCTAGATACCTAACTACATCCTGTTTCTCCTGAAAACTATTAAAAATTTTTCCAAATAATTATATTTTTTACCCTTATACCCTGCACTTTCTTTTTTTTATTCAAAAGCTGAAAAATACAAAAGTGCATCGAATAAACCATTACCCTGCACTTTCTGTTTGTTATATGCTGCCATCTCTGAAAGATTTTCTCAATCCCCTCCCCTTCCTCCTAAACACTGAACAGAGCTTCAGACACTTCTACTCCTACTACAAACAGGGAAAATAATAAGCACGTGTAATCTGAGACCCTGCGAAGGCTTCAGAAGAAATAGCATTACCTCCTTTCACGAAGAAAGTAAATGAATAGATCCAAATGCTAAAATGCTTCATTTACAAGACAAGTACACAATAACTAAAATGACTCTTTTACTTAAAACTTTCATCTTACAATAAATTTTTCTTCAATCCACAGATTTGCCAACAATCCTTTGGATTTGTAACATACTTACTCTCGATACAACAATACTGTATTTTAGTGTTTGCTTGAGATCTGACACTCATCACCTTTCCACAGTGCAAACTGTAATTGAAAAGTAAGGACAAAGTAATGCTGGCTAATGATTTCATCTATGCTCTGCTTATAGGAAAAATGCACCTTGATGAAGACGGTTTGTCGAAACGCATTGTGCTAATAAAATAAGCCTACTGGCTTTTTTATCCTTTTCATCCTTTAAAACATACATAGTACAGGAGGGGTGGGGTCGCGCCTATTCCCCGATGGGGCGGCTGCAACCACCAAATGTATCCAGCCCAGCAACATGTATAAAACATAACAAGAAAAAAAGATGTCATCTGCCCTTATACCCATTATACCGTGCATGTGAAACAAAACACAATTAGAGGCTTTGGTTTCTATTAATGGCCATTAAAAGAGTAAGCTCACCGCCAAACGTCAAGACCCCTCTAGTGAGGGCGAGTCCTTTCCAAAAATGAAGCCACAGGCTGCTGTATAGCGAACCATAACTTGCCCATGCTGCTTTTCAGTCATGAGGTAGACTGGTGGGCTTTTATTTATGCTCCCCCAGAAACAAATCCACCTTGGGATCAAAAAACAAAGACACGGAGCAGAGGTATAATAAAATATACATAGTACAGGAAGGGCGGGGTCGCGCGTATTCCCCGATGCGGCGGCTGCAACCACCAAATGTATCTAGCCCAGCAACATGCATAAACCTAGAGGGGAATAGGCGCGACCCCGCCCCTCCTGTGCTATCAGGGTAATTCAAAGAGAATCGAAAAGTCACCGCACGTTCGGTGACTTTTTGTTCTCTTCAATTCGGTGCCATTCGGCAATCCCATTTCGGCGACCCTGCGGTGTAATCAGCAAGCACCACAGGGCCGTCGAAGCACAGGGAAAAGCTGCCGCAAACCCGACGAAAACTAACCGCAAAACCCAGCGAATGCACGCCAAAAACCCGCAAAAACACCTGGATTAACCCATCGAAGATGCTGGAAAAACCCGAGCAGGAGCCGATCACACGCAGCGCAGTCTCCGGAAAAAGCCGACACCGCAGACGAGTGAAGTAAATAAATTAGCAAAACAGTTTGCTTGAATGTTTGAAAGTGAAACGCTGTTTGCAAAGAAACTACTGAGCGAAAATGTCTGAAATTTACATATGAGGTCCAAGGAATGATAATAAAAAGGGCTGTTACAGAAAAAATAAGTAAACTTAAAAGTTTACTTTAAACTTTTAAGTAAACTTTAAAAAAAACAGACTTTTTTGTAAAAAAAATCCAGAAAAATGCTTAAAATATCCTAAAAAATCTATGAATAAAGAGACTCTTTACTGCAGAATTTTATAATGAACGGTTTATTAGATATTGAATTAAAGCAGGAATATTTTTAAGATTGAAGCCTATGGGATTCGCCTCAATAAACCAGCCGAATTAAACCACCGAATGGCAGGGCATTAGGGGAAACTTTCACTGTTGGTTTGTGTTCTCTGAATAGCCGAAGCAGTGCTTTTTTATGTATGTTTTTTATTGTCTTTTTTAGGATATTTTGAGGACTGAAGAATCTCCCACAACAAGCGCGAGGACTATATCTTGATTTCCTATGCCCTGCTTGTGCTTCAGTACAAGCTTATTGGTATGCAATGCTATTTTTGGGCATTGCGGTGTTGGCTTCTTTGTTTGAATGTTTTCCACATGTACTTTCTATCTCTAAGAAGACATTAACCTCCCTGGCGGTCTAATTTTTTCAAAATTTTGTGTCTAAAAGCGTCTCAATTTTTTTTTTAAAGGAAACGTGTTTTTGTACATAGTTAGCCTGTAATAATTAGGAATCACGCACTGAAATCCATGAAATTAAGAGTCCTTACTGGTAAAATCCTTTATATATAAATAAATTAATTAATTTAAAAAAAATAGTAAATACACGGAGTCCGATAAAGTTTGAAACACGACATAATAATTTATTATCCCAAAAATAATTATCCAAAATAATGCAAATAAATGATATTCAATAAAATACAACAAAAAACACTGAAATCTGTCTGAGAACAAGGGTGAGAGGATGTATGGTCTATTTCTTATCCTGTACTGCCACCTAGTGGCCGTTCATAAACTTTTCCATTTGTATTCAGTGAGTTTTATGAATGAAGTTTGCTGCGTCCAGCCCCTCTGCATCATGTGACTCGCAGGGAGCCATCCAGGAAGCAGCTCGCTACAATCACTTTGCAGGGGACAGCGAGGGAGCCAGGAGGAGGTGAGTAAACATCCAGCCCGAGTGTGGCTCGGGGTTACCGTTCGCAGTAGCGAAATTTAACCCCGAGTCACACTCGGGAATACCGCCAGGGAGGTTAATGGAAAATATATTATAGCACTTTCAAAGGGCACAGTACAAATATAACAAGAGAAAGAAAAACAATATAGTACATTTAAAGAGATACTCTACATGTTTGGCGCTGTATCTCTTTAACAGGCACTACATGGGTGTTATTTTATTATGTGTTGTTTATCACTGTGCTTTTCGAAGACCCACCTAAGAGATTTGCCTTGATGTGACTGTGAGCTTATTACTTCGCTGGCCATTTGAGTAGACAAAAATACAGTATTTTCTGGTGTATAAGACTACTTTTTATACTTAAAAACATCTCCCAAAAATTGGGGGTCGTCTTATACGCGGGATATACAATACAATATGACGAGTATAGCCCAAAACCTATTTTTTAACTGGAAAATTAGGGGGTCGTTGTTTTACACCCGGTCGTCTTATACTCCAGAAAATACGGTACATCTCTGTTTTTACTTGTAGTGTAATGGGACTTTGAGCACGTGTGATAAAAATTCTTGTGTGTTGTGAACTATGTGAACTACTTTGCTGGCCAGAAGTAATGGGAATAGAGGCACATAACAAACGTTGTTGTGATTTTCAGTAACAGCACTGAGTAGCCACTTACAGCACATGGAAGAACTACAGTATATCAACCTTAATGTTAAAGATGTCTCCAAAACCTGTTTGGAGCTAGGCGCAAGCCACATGTAAAATAAGAAGCAGCTGTCACTCTGAGGGAATAGAAAAAAAAAACAGCTTCATCTGGACCAGAAATACATCTTTTCAGGGCATCAAATGAAGTCAATATACTAAATATTTCAGGGTTTCTTCTCTTCTCTTTTCAAATAGAGCAGCAGGAAATGCTAGCAGAATGCTTGGTTGTGTAGGGAGAGGTATTAGCAGTAGGAAAAGGGAAGTGCTCATACCACTGTACAGAGCACTGGTGAGACCTCACTTGGAGTACTGTGTGCAGTACTGGAGACCGTATCTCCAGAAGGATATAGACATCTTAGAGAGAGTTCAGAGAAGGGCTACTAAAATGGTGTACGGCTTGAAGGAGAAAAGTTACCAAGAAAGGCTTAATGATCTTAACATGTACAGCTTGGAAAAAAGACGAGACAGAGGAGATATGATAGAAACATTTAAATACGTAAAGGGAATCCACAAGGTAGAGGAAGGGAGTATATTTAAAAGGAAACAAAATAGCAAAACAAGAGGACATAGTCTTAGATTAGAGGGGCAAAGGTTTAAAAGTAACATCAGGAAGCATTATTTTACTGAGCGGGTGGTGGATACATGGAACAGTCTTCCAGTAGAAGTGGTAGAGGCCAAAACAGTAATTGAATTTAAGCAAGCATGGGATAGGCATAAGGCTATCCTAAACAAAAGATAAATCCAGGTTAAGTATCCATGTAATTGGGCAGACTAGATGAGCCGAAAGGTTCTTATCTGCCGACATTTTTCTATGTTTCTATGTTTCTAAATGCGCCCATCACAGTTACTCCTTTGTGTGTGACGCTTCCGTCACACACGTGACTAAAGGGCGGCGAATTTACAGACCTTACACAGGAATAAACCCTGTCTTTCAGAAGACAAAATATCTATTTCTGTTACTGCCTGTCTGTCAGCTGTCTCCGACTGGATGACTTCTCATTTCCTAAAGTTAAACTTCTCATCTTCCCTCCCTCTTAAACTAGTATTCCTGCATCTCATTTCCGTTCAGCAACGTGCTTGGGAGCCACACACACGATGTTTGACGGCCAGTACACAGCTCCGGATTCTGACTCCTGGAGTCCGATACCGGAGCTGATTAAAAAGTAGGGGCCACCACCGGCGGGCCGGGCCCCTTACTGGAGCATGGGGCGTAATGCCCTGATGGCAGCCCTGGATATCAAACAGTTTATAAACTTTTCCCTGCAACTGCATCACATTGGCAACCTCATCTCTTGCTATGGATTTCAATATCATCTCTATGCTGACGAATGACTGACAACACCCAAATCTACCTTTCCTCTCCCGATCTCTCTCCTCCCGTGCAGGACCATGTTACTGCCTGTCTGTCAGCGGTCTCCGACTGGATGACCTCCCATTTCCTAAAGCTTAATTTCTCTAAAACTGAACTTCTCATCTTCCCTCCCTCTAAAAGTAATATTTCTGCACCCATTTCCCTTCAGGTGAATGGTGCCACTATTGCTTCTACCTCACAGGCCTGTTGCCTCGGTGTCCTCCTAGACTTTGATCTTTCCTTCACTCCTCACATTTGGTCGCTAACCAAATCCTGCTACTTCCACCTAAAAAACATTGCACGCATCCATCCCTTTCTTAATCAGGACTCTACTAAAATGCTCATCCAAGCTCTTATTATCTCCCGCATTGACTACTGTAACCTCCTTCTCTCTGGCCTTAAGAGATCCCAGATTCTCCCTCTGCAGTCTGTAATGAATGCCTGTGCCAGGCTCAGCCACCTCACCTCCCGCACCTCTCCCCTTTGTCAATCGTTACACTGGCTCCCTGTTTCCCAATTCAAAATATTGGTACTCACGTACAAAGCTCTCCATAACCGCGCCCTTGCCTACATCTCCTCCCTTTTTAACAGGTACATCCCATCCCGACCACTTTGCTCTGTCAATGATCTGATGTTATCAGCTTCACACACTCCCACACCCCCAACTCCCGCCTTCAGGACTTCTCCCGACCTGCCCCCTTTCTATGGAACTCCCTCCCCCGCCACATCAGACTCTCCCCATCTCTCCAGTCCTTCAAGAAGTCTCTGAAAATACATTACTTTTTGAAAAGTCTATCAACTCACTCCCTAATCCCCCTCTGCTCATCTCTTACTCCATCTTCCCACCCAGCCCCGCTATTTCATATTCTCTATTAACCCTCACCTAGCCTCATCTTAGATTGCAAGCTCTTGAGCAGGGTCATCTCTTCTACTGTTCTGTGTGTTGAACCTGTATGTATATTTGTTATTTTGCCTCCCACTGTACAGCACTACGGAACTTGTTAGCGCTTTATAAAACCTTGTAACTGTAACATGCTATCTCATGCCATCAGTTCTTATCTGATCTGTGCCATAAGGATGACTAAGAATCATGACATGCAGTTCTGGAACAACTGGTGTGTCAAAGTTAGGCATTATCACTGCTTTAATTGTGCGCTATGATTGGTTCTTTAGAATGTTTGGAAAGAGCAAGAATGCAAATGGTTCTTCCCCATCCTTCATTAATCATTCCTTTACCTGTATTCTTAACCTATATTATGTGGCCTATTTCTGTGGATATTGTAAATCAGCAGGCTTCATCTCAGACACTGAAATAACATTGCAGTTACAGTGTAATTTCAAGGATACATTCTGCTAGAGTCGTCAATTAAAAATACAATCCCTGCATCAGCAATAACACCATCCGTAGGTGTTTGCGTATCACTATAGAGATGATTCATCAGACTCTATAGCACGTTAACATGGCTATTTCCGGATGTCATTTGCATTGATCAGGATAGACTTGCAGTCTTTATTATAGGGATTTAAAAAGTGTTCTTCTATTAAGCGGCAAAAGGAAATACAGACCTTAAAGTGCACCTGTCATGCCCAACGCAAGTAGGGCTCATTTGAAAGGGAATAACTCCCTATATAGGTGACATTGATATATGATGAGCTGTTGCAGGGAAAGTGAACATGGCCGCTAGAGGTTCACTGTAAATATAAAATGCTACATATGATACTTTTATATGGAATGTATAAAGGACTGTTTATTGATAAATTTCCTTATTTTCTTTTAAATTTCAACATAACATTGTATTTTCCTACCAGACTTGAAGTTGGCAATGCACAAGCTGGCATAAATTCCAGATCATTCACTGGCAGCCCATAATGTTGTGACTGAGCTCCTGTGAACATAGCATCATGAGATAAAAATGGCCGGTTTTCAAGGCAAAATGAAAAGACTACGGCAGGGTATGTATGCATATTGAAAGAAATCTATTGCAGGCAGGGCCGGATTTGCATCTCAGGAGCCTTAAGGCACAGAAATTTGAGCGCCCCTGAAAAAAACCCCACAAAAAAAAATACCAAAATGACTCTAAACTAAAAACCAGTTTCTCTCTGCGCTCAAATCAAAATAAGGGGCAGAATCAGTTGCCTTAGTTGACTTAGTGTAGTGGCATTGTTTGTTTTTATTATTAATATTATTCCTTATTTATAAAGCGCCAGCATATTCCGCAACGCTGTACAATGTGCGCAATATAGACAGGGTTACAATACAGCTGGGGTCAGATGAACGCAGTGCGAACGTGCGTTTACCTGCACTTTATGACGGCCGTGGTACCAGCAAATGACGTCCAACGCAGGCCCACACACGAAGTACGGCCGCGCAAAAGTTCGGCCGCGCAACGCAAGCGGCAAACGAACGCATTTTCGCATGAACGCCGAACCGCTAGTACTGATGTACAGAGTGCGCTGCGTCCGCATAGCGGCGTGTGTGCGTGATTAGGAGACGTCAGACGCTGCTCATGTCCGGCCAACATAACGTCCAGGCACCCAAAGTTTCCTGGTTTGGATCCGTTTGAAATCACGACTGAAATTGCGCATCGTATGACCGCTATCACGTATTCCGTGAAAAAGTACGTCCATGCGTTCGGATGCACTTTTTTACGGACCATGCGAAAAATGCGATTGACTGACCCTAGCCTACATTGAACAATTGACAAACCAGTATAGGAGGAAACGAGGGCCCTATTCCCGTGGGAACTCACAATCTAGAAGGGTTGGGGGTGGAAACAGGAGGAGAGTTGTTTTATATGTAAACGTGTATATACAGTCAGGTCCAGAAATATTGGGACATCGACACAATTCTAACATCTTTGGCTCTATACACCACCACAATGGAGTTGGAATGAAACAAACACAATGTGCTTTAACTGCAGACTGTCAGCTTTCATTTGAGGCTATGTACATCCAACTCAGGTGAACGGTGTAGGACGTACAGCAGTTTTCAGATGTGCCTCCCACTTGTTAAGAGACCAAAGGTAATGGGACAGAATAATAATCATAAATCAAACTTTCCCTTCTTAATACTTGGTTGCAAATCTTTTGCAGTCATTCACAGTCTGAAGTCTGGAATGCATAGACATCACCAGACGCTGGGTTTCATCCCTGGTGATGCTCTGCCAGGCCTCTACTGCAACTGTCTTCAGTTCCTGCTTGTTCTTGGGGCATTTTCCCTTCAGTTTTGTCTTCAGCAAGTGAAATGCATGCTCAATGGGATTCAGGTAAGGTGATTGACTTGACCATTGCATAACATTCCACTTATGTCCCTTCAAAAACTCTTTGGTTGCTTTTGCAGTATGCTTTGGGTCATTGTCCATCTGCACTGTGAAGCACCGTCCAATGAGTTCTGCAGCATTTGGCTGAATGTGAGCAGATAATATTGCCCGAAACATTTCAGAATTCATCCTGCTGCTTTTCTCAGCAGTCACATCATCAATAAATACAAGAGAACCAGTTCCATTGGCAGCCATACATGCCCACGCAATGACACTACCACCACCATGCTTCACTGATGAGGTGGTATGCTTAAGATCATGAGCAGTTCCTTTCCTTCTCCATACTCTTCTCTTCCCATCACTCTGGTACAAGTTGATCTTGGTCTCATCTGTCCATAGGATCTTGTTCCAGAACTGTGAAGGCTTTGTTAGGTGTTGCTTGGCAAACTGTAATCTGGCCTTCCTGTTTTTGAGGCTCACCAATGGTTTACATCTTGTGGTGAACCCTCTGTATTCACTCTGGTGAAGTCTTCTCTTGATTGTTGACTTTGACACACATACACCTACCTCCTGGAAAGTGTTCTTGATCTGGCCAACTGTTGTGAAGTAGGGATGAGCTGTTCGGTTCGGACGGTTCGGAGTTCGGGCAGAACTTAGCCTGTTCGTTCTGTTCGCGAACTCCGAACATTTCTGGGTGTTCGCCGCATGTTCGACCACAATGCACCACAATGGACCACAATGCACTTTCCCACTGGCCTGAAGCTCGGAATTGGCTACAGCCTTGCACCTGACCACAGGTCTGGTGCAAGACAGGTTCAACACTATGCCAATCACGGCTCAGAGTCCTGATTGGGCAAATTTTGCCCAATCATGGGCTCACAGAGCTAAGTCCCGCAGCACACTATATAAGGTTTCCACGCAGCGCTTCTGCACGCATTGAGAGGATATTTCATAGGAGATAGTTGTTGTGTGTTCTTACTGCCGGTCTGCCACGCTACTGGGGGGTCTAGGGGGGTCTCATTTCTACCAAATATCTGAGAATTGAGGTGATATGTGTCTTGTCACTGCCAGCAAGTATTTTGGGGTCACAAATTTCTACAAAACATTTGGGAATTGAGGTGATCTGTGTCTTGTCACACAGCCAGTACCACGCAGTATTTTGGGGGTCACAAATTTCTACAAAACATTTGTGAATTGAGGTGATCTGTGTCTTGTCACTGCCAGCAAGTATTTTGGGGGTCACAAATTTCTACAAAATATTTGGGAATTGAGGTGATCTGTGTCTTGTCACACAGCCAGTACCACGCAGTATTTTGGGGGTAACAAATTTCTACAAAACATTTGTGAATTGAGGTGATCTGTCTCTTGTCACAGAGCCAGTACCACGCAATATTTTGTGGCTCACTAATTTTTACAAAATATCTGGGAATTGAGGTGATCTGTGTCTTGTCACACAGCCAGTACCACGCAGTATTTTGGGGGTCACAAATTTCTACAAAACATTTGTGAATTGAGGTGATCTGTGTCTTGTCACTGCCAGCAAGTATTTTGGGGGTCACAAATTTCTACAAAATATTTGGGAATTGTTATAATCTGTGTGTTCTCACAGGCTGCCACCCATCAGGGGGTCTCACTGATTTACAGGAGGTTTCTGAGACTTGTAATCTGTGGCTTCTCACTGCCACCCATCAGGGGGTCCCACATACTTCTAGCAGATTTATGCGAATTGTAATTTGTGTCTTCTCACTGCCACCCATCAGGGGGTCCCACATACTTCTATCAGATTTATGCGAATTGTAATCTGTGGCTTCTCACTGCCACCCATCAGGGAGTCTCACTGATTTATAGGAGGTTCTGAGATTTGTAATCTGTGGCTTCGCACTGCCACCATAAGGGGGTCTCACTGATTTATAGGAGGTTTCTGAGACTTGTAATCTGTGGCTTCTCACTGCCACCCATCAGGGGTCTCACTGATTTATAGGAGGTTTCTGAGATTTGTAATCTGTGGCTTCTCCCTGCCACCCATCAGGGGGTCACACTGATTTATAGGAGTTTCTGAGATTTGTAATCTGTGGCTTCGCACTGCCACCCATAAGGGGGTCTCACTGATTTATAGGAGGTTTCTGAGACTTGTAATCTGTGGCTTCTCACTGCCACCCATCAGGGGTCTCACTGATTTATAGGAGGTTCTGAGATTTGTAATCTGTGGCTTCTCCTGCCACCCATCAGGGGGTCACACTGATTTATAGGAGGTTTCTGAGACTTTTAATTTGTGTCTTCTCACTGCCACCCATCAGGGGGGTCTAACTGATTTATAGGAGGTTTCTGAGACTTTTAATTTGTGTCTTCTCACTGCCACCCATCAGGGGGTCTCACTGATTTATAGGAGGTTTCTGAGACTTGTAATCTGTGGCTTCTCACTGCCACCCATCAGGGGGTCCCACATACTTCTAGCAGATTTATGCGAATTGTAATCTGTGGCTTCTCACTGCCACCCATCAGGGGGTCACATTGATTTAAAGGAGGGAATTGTAATCTGTGTCTTGTCACTGGCTGCCAGCTATCAGGGTATCTCACTGAGTTATACCAGAGTTCTATAAATCTTTAATCTTTATACCAGAGTTGAATCAGAGTTCTGTATATATTTAATCTATATATCACTCACCATGTCTGAAAGAACAAAAAGGACAGGCAGATGCTCCCAGACACAGATAAGAGGGAAAGCAGCCCCTGTGTCGGGAGGCTGTGCCTCTGGTCGTGGTGGACATGGTGCATCCTCTGCAGGGGCACGCTTGTCCTTTCTAACTGGTGCTGGCCATCTTCTTAAGCAGCAGCAACATACAGAGGATTTGGTGGATTGGCTAACCAGGCCATCCTCATCCTCCGAGTCCTCTGCCAGCCAGGCTTCTAGTGCTTTACAGTCCACCTCAGCTGCCAAAGCATCTAATGCAGCCTCCATGTCCACAGCTACTCCTGCCGTAGCCTCGCTATCACACACGGAGGAGTCAGCTGAATTGTTTGACTACAATGAGAGTGACATGCTGCTTGAGGATGCGCAGCAAGTACAGTGCTCTGATTCAATCTCTGAGGCTGAGGAAGGGAGTATAATCAACCTAGAGAAAGGGGGTGCCAGTGATGACACACAAATAACTGGCACTCATGTTGCCCCAGCAGCTGCAGCATACTGCCAAGTTGGCTCCAGTGACGAGGAGTTAGGGGGTGAAGATGACAATGATGATGAGATCACTGACTCCACCTGGGTGCCAGATTGAACAGAGGAATTAAGTGAGGAGGAGGGGGAGGAGGAGGAGGAGGAGGCACAGCAAACACGAGGCACAACATCCTCCATGACCAACTGTAGCACTAGCCAGTCCAAGGCATCAGATGTCAGAGCTGCTCTGGTGCAGAGCGCTGTTGTCTCAAAGCACACACGCAGGAACTCTGCTGTCTGCTGGGAGTTATTTAAGAAATTTGCAGCAGACCCCACTGTTACTATTTGTAATCTATGTCAGATGAGGTTTAAGCGTGGGAAAGACACCGGACACTTGGGTATCACGTGCTTGAGATGACATATGACCTCCTGCCACACATCCCGTTGGCGCAAAACTTTGCGTAGGTCCTCCTCATCTGTCTCTACCCCCACTGTATGTCCTGCCATGTCATTGCCTACAACCTCCACCGACAGGGATGATGCTACAGTAATGGATGCACCAGGTCCTTCCTCACAATGTGACAGCATCCCATCAGCTAAAAATTTACGCAGTCAGATTACGTTGCCGCAGCTGCTGCAGCGAAAGAAAAAATATAGTCCCAACCATCCCCAAGCACAGCGTCTAAATGCCAGCTTAGTAAAATTACTCGCATTGCAGCTGCTGCCTTTCCAGCTGGTGGACTCTGCTCCCTTCCGTGAATTTGCTGAATGTGCTGTACCACAGTGGCAGGTTCCAAAACGCCATTACTTTTCACGCAAGGCCATTCCAGCACTATACCAGCACGTGGAAGACAATGTTATCCAGTCATTGGGAAAGGCAGTCAGCAGCAAGGTGCATGTGACTTTAGACACGTGGTCCAGCAAGCATGGACAGGGTCGTTACATTTCCTTCACGGCACACTGGGTAACTCTGATTGCAGCTGGGAAGGATCCAAGACGGGGCTCTGTGCTGGAGCTTGTTCATCCACCACGCCTCCAGAAAGCTGCGTGTATGAGGTCTGTCTGCTCTACCTCCACCACCTCTCCCTCTTCCTCCTCCTCCTCCTCCTTCTCTGTCTCTGACGAAGTGGCAGTTAAAACCACGCCTGACAGGGTCTACGCAATGGCTCAAGCAAAAAGAAGCCATACTGTGCTTGAGCTGGTTTGTTTTAGGGGACAGGAGCCACACCGGGCCAGAAATTCTGTCAGCTCTGCAGGGCCAGGTGCAGAGATGTTAACACCACGCCAGCTTCAGCTGGGAATGATCATCTGTGATAATGCAGCAACCTTCTCTCTGCCCTACGCAAGGGTAAATTGACGCATGTACCATGCCTAGCACACATCCTAAATATGGTGGTACAGTGTTTCCTAACCAAGTACCCAGAGCTGGCAGAGCTTCTCAGCCAGGCCAGAAAAGTCTGCAGCCACTTCAGACGGTCATTCCCAGCAAGTGTTCGCCTGGCAGAAATTCAAAGAGAATTCCACCTTCCCACAAACCGTCTGATCTGTGACATGCCCACCAGGTGGAACTCGACATTAGCAATGCTGCAGCGTCTGCACAAGCAGCAGAGGGCCATCAACGAGTACCTGTGTGAATATGGCACAAGGACAGGTTCAGGTCAACTTGTTTTTCCCCCCACCCCCGCAGTGGCTGATGATCAAGGATGCATGCACTGTGCTGTCACCATTTGAGGAGGCAACGAGGATGAGGCACGATGGGGTCATCCTCATTGACCAGGAAGACTCGGAAGCTAATGACACCTCCAACCTATGCTGCATGGGCTCCCTTATAATGCAAAGCCTGCTAAAGGACCCCAGGATTCGTGCTATCAAGGAGAGGGATCATTACTGGTTGGCAACCCTTCTTGATCCACAATACAAGGGTAAAGTTGCAGAGCTCATCCTGCCCGCACAGAGGGAGCACAGGATGAAAAAACTTGAGGACGCTCTAAAGCGACACTTGTGTAACACCTTTCCAGGCACTGGTAGGTTACCAAGTGCTGACACACGTGCTTCTGAGGCTGCGGATGATCAGAGGAATAGTGGTGAAGGCCGGGCCGCTTGACTGATGCATTTTTAAAAATTTTTAGTTCACGACACCCAAGGACGTCAAATGTAGGCACCCATTGCCAGCGTCTTCACCATATGGTGCAGGACTACCTAGGGGCAAGGGCAGACCTGGATACGTTTCCAGCAGATGATTCACTGGCTTATTGGGTGTTGAGATTGGATCACTGGCCAGAACTTAGCCAATATGCTATGCAGCTACTAGGTTGCCCTTCATCTAGCGTGCTTTCTGAAAGGACGTTCAGTGCCGCTGGAGGTTTTGTCACAGACAAAAGAGTGCGTCTGTCCACCGACTCTGTAGACCGGCTGACATTTATAAAAATGAATCAGTCCCGGATCAGCAGCTATCAATCCCCTGATGCTGAAGTAACGGAATAGATCGGGGATGTCTTCTGCATTCACAAAACCTCCAGCACTGAACTCTTCCACAATACCACAAAAGGGTTACGGTGTGAAGGCACTTGCTGCCATGAAAGGCACATTATTTGGATGCACTGACGCCTGTGACACATTTATATCATTTTAATTTTTTGAACCGCAGGGTCCAACCCTGCACTCTTCCACAATACTACAATACTACTGTATGATAGTACTTGCTGGCCTGGCAGTCTGGCACCAAAAGCACAATATCTGGGTGCACTGACGCCCATTACCAGATTCATATATTTTTAATATAGGACCGCATGGTCCACCCCTGCATTCTTCCACAATACTACAGAGGGGTTACTGTATGATAGTACTTGCAGGCCTGGCACCAAAAGCACAATATTTGGGTGCACTGCCACTGACGCCTGTATCAGATTCATATCCTTAGAGGGGTTACGGTGTGACGGCACTGTTGCCGACGCTAAAGGCCCAATTTTAAAGCACCTATTGTTACTTTCATCCAAAGCCTGCATAAGTTTCACAATAATTTAGCCAAAAAATCACTAAACTTTTTCTACGTGTGCGAAAATGTCTCCTCTTTTCATATAGACTGCCGCCCCAAGCAGTTGTTTATGGATAGATTAAAGGGAAAGCATTTACCGTCTTTTGAAACGTAATTTTTTTGTTTTCAATTGTTTCTATACATCCTAGAAATCCGCCACTTCATGGGCAGGTTATGGGGACCTCCTAGGCACGATATTTGAAGGAATTTTTCGTTTTTATTTTTAACCCTTATTTCATGGAAAACTCACTGTCCCTTTAAAAACTTTTTTTTAAAACTTTTTGTCCTTGTTTCCTGTCCCCCAGGGCACTACCCGGACCCCCATACACCTTTTATGGCAAATATCTAGCATATATGCGCTCTTGGAGGGCACTCTAAAAATCGAATTTTCAGCCCCATTGACTTGTATTGAGTTCGAGTTCGGATTCGAACATTTGGAAAGTTCGGGTTCGAATACGAACCGAACTCGGGGGTGTTCGGCTCATCCCTATTGTGAAGGGTGTTTTCTTCACCAGGGAAAGATTCTTCGGTCATCCACCACAGTTGTTTTCTGTGGTCTCCCGGGTCTTTTGGTGTTGCTGAGCTCACCGGTACGTTCCTTCTTTTTGAGAATGTTCCAAACAGTTGTTTTGGCCACATCTAATGTTCTTGATATCTCTCTGATGGGTTTGTTTTGTTTCTTCAGCCTAATGATGGCTGGCTTCACTGATAGTGACAGCTCTTTGGATCTCATCTTGAGAGTTGACAGCAACAGATTCCAAATGCAAATAGCACACTTGAAATGAACTCTGGGCCTTTTATCTGCACATTGTAAATGGGGTAAGGAGGGAATATCACACACCTGGCCATGGAACAGCTGAGAAGCCAATTGTTCCTTTACTTTTGGTCCCTTAACAAGTGGGAGGCACATCTGCAAACTGCTGTAAATCCTACACCGTTCACCTGAGTTGGATGTACATACCCTCAAATGAAAGCTGACAGTCTGCAGTTAAAGCACATTGTGTTTGTTTCATTCCAACCCCATTGTGGTGGTGTATAGAGCCAAAGATGTTAGAATTGTGTCGATGTCCCAATATTTCTGGACCTGACTGTGTATATATATATACATATATATACATATATATATATATTTATGTCCAGACAACCCTGCACTCCACATACCAGAGAAATGTCTTTGCTCCGGTGCAGAGATCCGATAGCCGTCACAGTACTCCACAAAACTTGGATGCACCTGGAGACTTGTAAAAAAGTAATAAATTTATTGAATAAACATAAAAAAGCTTGACGTTTCAGTTCCTTTAGGGACCTTCTTCCTAAGGGAACTGAAACGTCGAGCTTTTTTATGTTTATTCAATAAATTTATTACTTTTTTACAAGTCTCCATGTGCATCCAAGTTTTGTGGAGTGTATATATATATATATAATCTCAT